>CABFOW010003887.1:27127-38969 GCA_902141385.1 Timema californicum
CCCCCCCCCCCCCCTTCCCTCCGGAGAGCTCATCCTCTGAAGATTCACTCTGTGGCCCCCACAGTTGCTTGTCTTTCTCAGGCTGAGAAACTTCTCGCCTCCCTCTCAGAGAGCTCATCCTCTGAAGATCCACTCCACGCTGTGCCTACTCTTTGGAAATCTAGGTCCTGGCCAAGGCTCACAGCTGCAAGAAGATACACTCTTACATCTTCAAGTAAACTTACATCTGCAAGAAGCTGTACTCTCACAGTTGCAAGAGGATGTAACTTCACAGTTGCAAGTAGATGTAACCTCACAGTTGCAAGTAGATGTAACCTCACAGTTGCAAGTAGATGTAACCTCACAGTTGCAAGTAGATGTAACCTCACAGCTGCAAGTAGATGTAACCTCACAGCTGCAAGAAGATGTAACCTCACAGTTGCAAGAGGATGTAACCTCACAGTTGCAAGAGGATGTAACCTTACAGCTGCAAGTAGATGTAACCTCACAGCTGCAAGAAGATGTAACCTCACAGTTGCAAGAAGATGCGCTCTCACAGCTGCCGCACCCCCAGGAGCAGCCTCTCGTCCGTCCCTGGAAGAAGGAATACAAGTTGGGAAGAAAGGAAACGTCCCGTCATGCACCAGTGTCGCGTAGTTTCACAACCTCCCTTAAGCTCTGATAGTGTTTGTTTTTTATGTGCGTGTGTAAGTGTGTTAGGATGTAAGTCAAGCTCCTCTGATGTGAGGGAGGTGTGTTTACAGGAGGATAACATGTGCGTGAAGAGTGCCGTGTCATCGTCCCTTACCGGATAGAGCGGTCTTGTACTCGTGTACACTCTCTTCTAATTAAATATAGACTTACAATAGATAGTAGACGCAGGTCTACATTAAACTGTCGCGGAAACTATTCACGTGGGTTCGGTATTGGGGGTAAGAGGTCATTTTGACCTGGTTTAGTCTCGTCAAGTCAGGTTTGTGGTGAGTAATTGCATCTTACTCACCCCTGACACGTGTATTGTGGATATGATGATATCCCGGATGGGTAGTAAGACGCAGTAGGCTAGTGTCTACTGGAGTGGTTAAAGGGTATAAGATCTGATTTCCCACATTCTAGTTTACCTGCCATCTCTAACTATCGATAGCGTTCAGTTGGCCGAGCAACCGATACAACAAACGACGTATGTCGGGCTGGTTCTAGTAGCGACCTATCGTTCAAGTCTCCGGCTCAGAGAGTGCGCGCGCAGCCTGGCTCACGCAGGAATATTAGTGAGACGTTGCTCACAGATTAGAAGAGGTTTCTTACTCACTCACTCAACTGGCAGTTAAGGTTATTCAGACTATCGGATAACCTCGACATCAAACAATAACTAGGAACCTACGCGCGTTTGTTAAATCCCAACGATCTCAAACTTCAGGATAAACCATTTCTGTTTTAATTTGGCCATCCTTGGTGGTCAATAATATTGCCGATGCTAATGGCAGCATGTCAGTTTCTGGCGATCGTAATGAAATATAGGTGACAGCCAGCTGGCAGACAGGTTCTACGAACATATATTATCTACTGATAAAACTTTTTTTTATCAGCGTGTGGTCCCCTTAATGTCGATTGCAAATACTTGAAAAATGGTGACTGAAATATGGGTCAAAAACACTCCTCTGCATAGTTCAGGCATTCCGATTGCTATATACCTCCATAATATCGGCGTCTAAATAGTACTCTGGTATATTTCAAGCTATCAAATTGCTGTATACCTCCATAATATCGGCGTCTAAATAGTACTCTGGTATATTTCAGGCTATCAGATTGCTATATACCTCTATAATATCGGCGTCTAAATAGTACTCTGGTATATTTCAGGCTATCAGATTGCTATATACCTCTATAATATCGGCGTCTAAATAGTACTCCCCGGTATATTTTAGGCTATCAGATTGCTGTATACCTCCATAATGTCAGCATCTAAATAGTACTCCCCGGTATATTTTAGGCTATCAGATTGCTGTATACCTCCATAATGTCAGCATCTAAATAGTACTCGGGTATATTTCAAGCTATCAGATTGCTGTATACCTCCATAATGTCGGCGGCAAGGTGTAGGGAACACGGGCGAGTACTCTCCAAGGTCTAGTGGAGGTCCTCTAGCCTCGCCGTGTATTGAGTAACTCTTGTTACCGTCTCTGTCACTCGAAGCGGGCCAGTGTGTCTTGCGAGAGGAGGTAATTTAGGCCAACAAGTCTCATTGTTCTCGTGGTATAATGTAGGTGTGTCTGTGAAGGGGAACTTGTGTTGGGACACACACAACTAACTTACATGTTATTGATTTAGTAACACTTTAGTGCCAGCATTTCTAGTCTAAAGAAAAAAACAAAGCGGAGGACTCGTTTTAACCTTAACTTGTCCTAGAATGAAATGTACACACTGTGGATTAAAACGCCGAGAAGTGAACCCCTTCTTCCCGGGGTTGACTAAAACACGCTAATGCATACTTAGCTCTGTTGGTTGTATAGGTGGTCGATTTAAACGACAACTTAACCTAGGACAGCACACCTCGTACTAAACACTCGAGCCTACCCGCGAGAGCTATAATAGCAGGGCATTAAGACTAACCCGGACACATCTTTTAGGCAGTGCCGGGTCTTGATCCAGGGTTATTTCGACTCAAATCTGGCCTCCCTATCGTACTCGGCCACGACAGGCTACTACTTTATACCTCTTAGACACAGGATTCGGAAAAAAGCTAGTCCCCGAACAAAGGTTCTTTCCTGACATCTAAAACAACCATTTAGTTTTAGTGATCTCCGAACCTTCCCTTGACAAACCCCCCACCTCTTTACCTTCCAGAAAATGTTCTATACAATGCCTAGGCGCTCTCACCCATAGAAGAGCTAATCTAGTTTCCCACCTGGTGTAATTTCCCTAAGGCCTTGTTCTGCTAGAGTTGTCGAATAAACTGACAGCTTTTTATTGTGAAAACACATCGAGTTCTGCTCTTTTATCGCTCACAGCGTTTCGGTAGGTTGACCTCTCCCTTTATTCCTTGTCGTACCTAGAGGGGTACGGCCCCCTTAATAAACGTATACGTAACGTACAGCGCCATGCAAATTAGGCGCAACACTTTTTGTGGAATAAAGGATGCTACATACATTCCAACACTTATTTTCAAGTTTTCTGTCAGGATCTTCCACGCGACGAAACTATAGCCCGATTTTATTACGGAGAGCCTTCTGAAAGGCCTATTTTCCTACCATAATCCCCCTGGTTGAATCATAGTAGACTATTTAGTAGGATCTTAGTAGGAAAAGGGCCTCCCTCACATGGTTGTACCGAAAGTCTGACCATTCCCGTGATTGCGCAGAGTTACAGTTAGTGAGCCCCTGCGCTCTCTGCAACCCATCTGACGGCCGCGTCGTGACAACGCTTCAACCAAGGGGCGAGGAAAGTCACGAATGGTGGTCTATCTACAAACTTTTTATGTAGCTGAGGGAATAAGTTTTGAATACCAGTTGGGGATAGGACTGTCATTCGAGTACAAGATAGGTTTGAGTCCCCGCGTATTAGTCACCGATAGCTCGCGCTCTATCTTAACCTAAAACAAAACCAACAATAATAATAATAATGACGAGTTTTACGATCCAACCCGCCTATCCACTGGTGCTTGTTTGGATTCCATTTTAAATTACGTTGTGTTGAAATATCCTTGTTTCGAAACGGCTTCACTTCTCTCTAGATCGCAAACTCGTGTAGTAAGCTATTCGCTCAGGTGGCCGCATGGTCTAAGACGTCACTCTCACAATAGACTAGACTACCCATGACGTGGTAGATCGGGGCTAGAATACCAGTCGGCTGTATTCAAGTTAAGTTTTTTTTTCCAAAAGGGATTTCTACTCTATCTCTACCCGCCTCGGTGGCGTAGTTGGCTAAGGCGCTTGTCGTATTGAAGCTCGACTGCTGAGGACGGGGAGATCGAGGTTCGAATCTCGGTCGGGTGAACTGGGGGTGGTTTTATCCCTAAATGGTTTTCCACTCTCCCTCCACTCAAATACGGGTTCACTTCCTCAAATTCAACCTTCCCAATTCATAATCCATTAGAGTAATTAGTATATAAAGCGTATAACCCGAACGGGTAGTAAGACGCGGTGCTAAATATTATTATTACTCTATCTCTTTCCACCCAAATGTGGGTAGGCCCCCCTACCCTTGACTCGACGTTATTTCTCATATGCGATACCTGATACGATGATAAAAAAACAACCTCTGCTGGTTTCAAGGTTCTGAGGGAACCTCGTGGTTCTAAATACCAAACAAGCTCTTCTTTACGAACGTGTGAACATCACCGAGCCTGTGTACTAGCTACTATAATGGGTGAAGGAATAGGAAGCTTGAACTTAGTAGTGCACCCATATTTGCGTGGGGGGAGAGAGTGGAAAATCATTTAGGCAAAAAACACCATCAGCACACCTCCGAGCGAGATTCTAACCCCCGATCTCCCCGCCATGGTCAGTCCAAACTAATGACGCCTTAGACCGCACGGTCACCGAAGCGGGTTTCTTGACGCGTGTCGAAGTAGTATTGTCGGCGCCCAACCCAAGTCGCTCAGAGCTGATTTGTATCTTGTGTGTGTGTGTGTGTGTGTATGTGTGCGCGCGTGCGGAAACCTCTGGCCTTTTCTCGGAACACTGAACATGTGATCACACACATGCTCATTCACAAGATGACATATGAGATTGCTTTCACTAGGGAAAATAAGACACAGGTTTCTGTTGAGGCTATCACACCCACGGTACGGCCATTTCCTCCAGTAAAGTACTCCCCGTTTAGCCTGAAAATGAGCGGTCTTACCTTGACTGATTACACTATGACCCTATCTTATAAGCTACACCATAGTGGAACCAATCAAGGTAGCAGTCTTACCTTAGAATGATTGCACTATGGCCCTATCTTATAAGCTACACCATAGTGGAACCAATCAAGGTAGCAGTCTTACCTTGGTTGATTACGCTATGACCCTATCTTATAACCTGAACCATAGTGGAACCAAGCAAGGTAGCTGTCTTACCTTGGCTGTTTACACTATGACCCTATCTTATAACCTGAACCATAGTGGAACCAAGCAAGGTAGCAGTCTTACCTTGACTGATTTCGCCATGGTTCTGTCATATAAGCTGTAGAATATTACAAGGTACTCTTGGAGGCACAAGGCTTATATTTCCCTTGTTGCCATATGAATATGCTAATTAATGCCGTTTGCTTATCGTAACTAATTAGTGCAGATTAGTTTAATTTGTTGTTCGCGTAACGTCTTAGAAAATTCTTATAATACCTGACGTAAACCTGAAATGAAGTTTGCTCTCTACCTGTTTCAACCTCATTATCTCAGGTCTCGCCGACTGATGAGAATTGTGTTTTTGTGTTCTGGGATATGCTCTCGCTACACACAATGGATATCTAACACGGACACGCTCATTAATTACTTGAATAGGAAACAGTTTCAAAACTTGTCGGAGAGTTGTTATGTAGACGAAATGTTAATAGTAAGTTTCATAACGGAGGGATGATGGTTCCAAACACACGTCCATATCGCGGAAACTATAAGACATAGACATTGTTATTATTATTATTATTATTATTATTACTAGCAGCATTGCGTCTTACTACCCGTTCGGGTTGTACGCACTTACGCTAATGTGTAATGGTAGGGTGATTGTGAGATGAAATGGAGGACCTACAGTTTAACGTGGAATCCGAACCACGGTGGAGGCCTGGCATTCCCCACATTCACAAGATGTCTTGTCAGAGGTGAAGGAAGGGTTTGGTAATCAGATAAATCTGTGCTGGGACCGAGGATTGAACACCGGCCGCCAGCACAGAAGTCTGACACCTTACCCCTAGACCACCAGATCACCTTTTATNAAATCTGTGCCGGGACCGAGGATTGAACCCCGGACCTCAGCACAGAAGTCCGACACCTTACCCCTAGACCACCAGGTCACCTGAACGGTTGTTATGAATGTCGACAAAGCTCTTGTGGTGACAGATAAAGAAAGGATTATAAAAGTTTATTAGATCCTGTAAAAGTCCACTTTAATTCTCTCATCACACTTACTATCATATACTTGATATTGCCTGGTTGATAAAACTGAAGGGTTCTTCCTGTACTGCCTGAAATCCTTCGGCGTATCCTTGGGGTATGCGTGCTACAGTTTGAGAAACATTTGTAGCTTCTGTGTGCCTCATTTTCAACACCGAGTAGACTTAGTAAGTCTGTCTGTAAGTCTTGTTCTTACACAGACCCGCATTTAAGAAGTACATCTCATCCTGAGTGGTTATGATCAGGAGGTTTAAGATGTTATACTCGCACTTGACGTTCAATGACCGGAAGGATGAGGCTTTGATCCTGGTCCGGTTTACTTTTAGTCTTCTCTGCCTGTGACGTTCCCCCCCTCTCTTTATGATTCGTATAATCCACCCTACTCATCCTTAACATCTAGATTACAATATTGTAACAATCCTAATAATAACATCGGGGGGTACGCAGATTAAATAGATAGGCTCACATAGTCGGCCTTTCCCGCCCGGACATAGTTAGGGTGGTTTTCCCTGCTGGATGGTTTCTCGCTCTACCTCCACGCAAATGCTGGTACATTCATTATCAATACTACGTTCCTCATCCTTACCCCTACTATTGTGATTAAATGCGTACAGCCCGGACGGGCGCAGTTTTTTTAGTGGGGGAAATTATTTTTGTTATTATTGATAACATTTTTATTGTATTAGTGTTATATTAGATACTATCTATCAAAAGTGACAGCTGCAGATCACATGACTTGACGTATGGATATATGAAAGTATACCTAGTCACTTCTCTAGCTTTCAGAAAAGGTTCTTACTATAAAAATTGATCTGTAAGTAAAAGACGATGAGAAAAAATAAAGAAACCGATCGTTAAAGGTAAAAAAATAGCTGACGTCACAAACAATAAATTAAATAAAGCGCCTACATGCGACCGTTCACCAAGTGTGACAATATGGTCGTGTTTCTAGGTCACACACACATGCACGAGAGTGAGAGTGTGTGTGTGTGAAAGTGAAAGTGACGGAATGAGGGTCAGGGTCCTACCATATCCAAGACGAGTGACTCCACATTGCTCCAGTTGTTGACTGTGGACCGGAGGAGGGCGAGGCTGGAACCTGTTCCTCAACTCCTCGGCGCAACACGGGGCTATCTCGCCGCGTCCTCGGCCATGCGCTGATTATAATCAGCTAGGGGTGAGGAAGTGCACCTGTATTTTCGTGGAAAACCACTGACCGGGATTCGAAATCCCGATATTCCCTCACATCGCCAGTTCTCATCTCTTCCAAGATAGATTCTTCAGATAAGTAGGTCTACGATGATGCTATTGCAGGAACCTACTCTTTAAAACCAAACCCTTCCTTCACCTCTGACAAGACATCTTGTGAATGTGTGGAATACCAGGCCTCCACCAGTGGTTCGGATCCCACGTTAAACTGTAGGTCCTCCATTTCATCTCACAATCACCCTACCATTACACATTAGCGATAAGTGGGTACAACCCGGTGATAATAATAGTAATAATACTCTTTAAAATAATCATTTATCACATGTCTTGTATCATCATTTAAGTGCCATTCAAAATCAAACCAAGGATCTCCGATACTTGAAGTATCACTCCGCTACGTGTACGATTACACCAACTCTTCACCCTCTCTTGAGGTCCTCGGTTCCTTTCCAAGATGAGTAATGGTACTAGAACATTGTTTTGATTAGTAAACAGGAGGTCCCAGGATCCGATCGCCCGGACGAGGGAGTGGTTAGACCGTTATTAAACTGATACAGAGTGCGAGTTTGTGTGTTGTGTAACTGGGGCCCAGTGCGGTGTTGTTACGACCCAGGTGCCCCCTGGGGGGCGCTGTCCTCCATGACCCGATAACTGGGGCATGACTGGACTATGACGACATATATATCTACCGGCCGACATTTCGACACTAATTACACTACAACAATAACTAATGGTCAACTTCGCGCATTTATTACAGGCCAGATACTCACGTCGGTGGCCGTGTAGTCTAAGGCGTCACTTAAGCTATATACTGAACTGTAGATAATGGAGAGATCTCTGGTTCAAACCCCGGTCGGGTGTACTGAGGATGGTTTTACACTATTTCTGCACGCAAATTCGGGTGCATTTGATCTCAATTAAGCCTTCTTAATCCCTAACCCAGCAGTGAAATCAGTACATGGGTGTATAACTTGCACGGGTAGTAAGACACGGTGCCAAAAAAAACCCAAGGAAGTGACTGCCAACTAACACTTCCTAAAAAGGCAATTATTATTATTAGCACCGCGTCTTACTACCCGTTCGGGTTATACGCACTTACGCTAATGTGTAATGGTAGGGTAACTGTGAGATGAAATGAAGGACCTACAGTTTAACGTGGAATCCGAACCACGGTGGAGGCCTGGCATTCCTCACATTCACAAGATGTCTTGTCAGAGGTGAAGGAAGGGTTTGGTAATCTGATAAATCTCTCCAGTAGAAACACAAGAGTTCAATTTTCTTCACGTGGTGATATCAACAGTTGTCGAATATCGGTTGACGGTGTCCTGAAATTTAATGACACATTTTTCTCTTAATTTAAAAAGTTTGTCGTCTAATACCGCTATAATCATGACAGATATTCAACAACTGTTGATATCACCTCGTGAAGGAAATCAAAACTCTTGGTTTGAACTGGAGTACTATTTGATTTACTTTGACCAAATAATTTTCTACAAAAATTGCAAAATTGCTATCCTTAACTCGCGTCTCCTACATCCACACCTTAATAAATGAACGTCAAATTAACCAGTAATTAAAACTAACTGCGGGTCCGGGTATTATTTTGTGTGCACAACGTCTTACTACCCTAATGGGTTAGAGGTGATAAAGGTTGGAATAAGAAATTAACCCGATTTTGCTTGAAGGGCGAGGAAAGAAATCCCCTTCAATGCACCTTGCTGATATTATAACCCAGACCTCTCAGTCAGCGGAAAAACGTACCGAACGACCCGTGTGACCACCGATTGGGTCCAGATATTTTAGTGACGACTTTATGTAATAAAAACAAATATTAATTTTTTTTTAAATCATATATTTTTTAAATTTATGCATTGATATATTTTTTGAGAATAATTTTTCATTCCCATTTACTCTATTCAAAATCTATCTTAGTGATAATTATATTTTGAAATACTAACCTTTATAGCATCCATTACATATAATCCCTTCTCAAGTAGTTTTATTCCTCAAGAGCCCCTTGAACATTTGTAACCGTTCTATCTACTGTGTCTGGCGTGTGGCTTGCCTAACTCTCTGCAGGGGCTTTGTGGAAGTCGCACGCTTCTGACGTCACATTAGTGTGGGAGTTGGACGGGCGCTTAAGACCCATTGGCCCTGTAGAGTGCAAGTCTAAAACCTATTTTTTGGGATGGTGGGCGGGAGGATGAAAGGCGTAGCGTGGCTTTACAAACGACCAAAGTATCCTTCCGCGCCAACAAGAACAGATGGATCACGGAAACCGTAGATGGCGCTAGCTACCAGACATGTCAAATGGAAAGGGCCAATGGCCTTAAAGCAAACGTTCCTGTGTCGTGTTGAAGGGTTGATATATTATTGTGACAAAATGTACGAGTGTTACTCGGTTGTTGGTCAACCTGTCCTCTGATCACGCTCGCTGTGGTCAATACAGGTTTGTGTACTCGCTGAGACAACATTTGATCGCAGATGGAGGGGGTGTAGGGTGCTCTAATAATATCTGTATCAGCTGTAGTTTGTCTTGCGCAATGACACACTTATATTGTATGTCGGGACTGGATGAACAGCATCTGGAGACTTGTACCTGGAGAATTGTACCTGGAGGCTTGTACCTGGAGGATTGTAACTGGAGACTTATACCTGGAGGCTTGTAACTGGAGACTTGTAACTGGAGACTTGTACCTGGAGACTTGTACCTGGAGGCGTGTACCTGGAGGCTTGTAACTGGAGGCTTCTATCTGGAGACTTGTACCCGGAGGATTGTAACTGGAGACTTGTACCTGGAGGCGTGTACCTGGAGACTTGTACCCGGAGACTTGTAACTGGAGGCTTGTAACTGGAGGCTTGTAACTGGAGACTTGTACCTGGAGACTTGTACTCGGAGGATTGTAACTGGAGACTTGTAACTGGAGACTTGTACCTGGAGGATTGTAACTGGAGACTTGTACCAGGAGGCTTGTAACTGGAGACTTGTACCTGGAGGATTGTAACTGGAGACTTGTAACTGGAGGCTTGTACCTGGAGGATTGTAACTGGAGACTTGTACCTGGAGGATCGTAACTGGAGACTTGTACCAGGAGGCTTGTAACTGGAGACTTGTAACTGGAGACTTGTAACTGGAGACTTGTAACTGGAGACTTGTAACTGGATACTTGTACCTGGAGGATTGTAACTGGAGACTTGTACCAGGAGGTTTGTAACTGGAGACTTGTACTTGGAGGATTGTAACTGGAGACTTGTACCAGGAGGCTTGTAACTGGAGACTTGTACCTGGAGGATCGTAACTGGAGACTTGTACCAGGAGGCTTGTAACTGGAGACTTGTACCTGGAGGATTGTAACTGGAGAGATTGTAACTGGAGACTTGTACCTGGGGGCTTGTACCTGGAGGATTGTAACTGGAGACTTGTACCTGGAGACTTGTACCTGGAGGATTGTAACTGGAGGATTGTACCAGGAGGCTTGTAACTGGAGACTTGTACCTGGAGGATTGTACCTAGAAACGTGTAACTGGAGGCTTGTACCTGGAGGATTGTAACTAGAGACTTGTACCTGGAGGCTTGTACCTGGGGAGAGGGGGTGGGGCTAAAATAATTGAATATGTTATTTGTTGAGTGGAAAGTCATTTAGGAAAAAACTACCCTCTGTCACCCCACCGTTATTTGAACCCCGATATCCTCGTCATCGTCGGTCCTGACTATTGCGAGAGCGATGCCTTAGACCATTCGACCACCGGAGTGGGCGGGCTACATTAATAACATTCTACTATATTACATATCATTTTATATGTATCAATAATATCTTTCAAAAGAGACGGCTGCAGATCAAATGGGTTGACGTATGAATAAATGAACCTTATTCTAGTATGGTAACTTTCTGCATCGGGTAGCCTACATAAGCGATGGTCCCCCCCCCCCAAGTCCTCGTGTGATTTGTTTCCGTGGCGCTAGCAGTTGGTGCCAAGTGGGTGCGGCCAGGAAGTGCACCACATTTACTAGCTGCTGACAGATTAATGGTTCACTTAAACAGGAGACATTTATCGTGCACTTGGTGAACTTGGGTTACACAAGAACACGACACTTGCTTAGGTCTCTAGTTTTACACGCTTTTTATATTTAAGAAAATTGTTCTTGGCCTAAATATAATTAAAAAAATATCTCCATTAGATTTCTTCGGTACCTAGTTGAATAACTATCAGGAGCATGGTGGACTTTGAACAAGACTTACCAACTTACTCCAACTTACCCCCTCTCCAAGTCAGCCTTGTACACTGCTATCCTATCGACTAGCCTCTTGGTCCTGACTACTGATCTAGAGGTCCCGGGTTCAATTCACGGTGGTACCATAGGTATTTCCCCCCCGGGGGAGGATTGTTCCTACGGTTGCGACGGTCTAGTTGAAACTTGTAGTGGCCCCGGATAATAATCATCATAACTAGCACACCATCTCGCTGGGGTGAAGTAACAGCACCTTCATTATCCCCCAAATTTGGAAGGGTACCTGAAGGGTACACTTTCTATCGCTTCTGTTTGGGCGGGGGGGGGGGGAC
>CABFOW010003887.1:39289-65432 GCA_902141385.1 Timema californicum
GGGGGGGGGGGGGGGGGTACACAAGCCGGTACACAAACTTGATATTGACACTTTATATATTCATACCCCGGGATATATTGTTTATTATTTTGTTCCATGCCCTCAAATTTAGGGTAGTTTGCTGATGAATGATTTTTTTAAATCGTTATATTATTATTATTATTATTATTATTATTATTAGCACCACGTCTTACTACCCGTTCGGGTTATACACACTTACGCTAATGTGTAATGGTAGGGTGATTGTGAGATGAAATGGAGTATCTACAGTTTAACGTGGGATCCGAACCACGGTGGAGGCCTGGCTTTCCCCACATTCACAAGATGTCTTGTCAGAGGTGAAGGAAGGGTTTGGTAATCAGATAAATTTATGCCGGGACCGGGGATTGAACCCCGGCCACCAGCATAGAAGTCTGTCACCTTACCCCTAGACCGCCAGGTCACCCTAAAATCGTTATACTTGCTATTAAAGTTTATAAACACAATATCGAGGAGAGAGGCCGCGCTATCTGCTGTAGAAACACTTGTTTGGTCGTATCATATGACGGTTTGGAGGTCCCATTTGTCAACAACGGACCACCAGTAGGAAGATCCCGTCATGGCTGAGAGAAATGTTAGAGCGCTGAGAATGGGGCTTCCCCTTTCATTTGGTATGTCGAAAGTTAATTTAGTTTGTAAGTTGTGTGTTGATACTCAATTGGTCAGAAAGTATACTTTAATTATCCCTTTAAAAACAACAACATTTAATCATGTTTAGCTTATTGTCCATTGCACTCCATACGAATGCTCTGCGGGACAGTTTACCCACCCCTGCATAATGTCGTGACGTGTTCGCATATCACAATGTATAATATAACTTATTATTGACCGAGCGGAGCGAGTTCTGGTTTTAACTCGACCGTTTTGCAAGTGATGATAGTAATGATAACCAAGCGTTATATCTTTCAACATATATATTTAATATTCACAAAACTATATTTCACAATATGTGACATATTATAATACAACACAGAAATTAAATTATAAGCGTTCTTTGTACAGCGATATGGGGGAGGGGATATTTGTTGATTAGGGGTGGAAGGGGAGCTTAACCAAGGTAAGCCTTGCTGGCGAGGGGAGCGGCGTAACCGTGACCGGCGTAGCCAAGGGGAGCGGCGTAACCGTGACCGGCGTAGCCGAGGGGAGAAGCGTAGCCCAGGGGAGCGGCGACCTTAGCCACAGCGGGGGCGGCGTAACCGTAGGCGGGGGCGGCGACGGCGACCTTGGCGACGGGGGCGGCCAGGGGAGTCTTGTGGACGACGGCGTTGAATCCGTTGACGGGGTCGGCGGTGTACTCGACGGTACGACGGGTGCCGTCAGGCTCGGTCAGGCTGTAGCTGCCCTGGACGACGTCGCCTTGACGAGACTCCTGCTGTCCCTTGGAGTCACCGGTAAGGGCGTCCTGGATGTCGTAGGCGTAGCTGTAAGAAGGGTTGGGGTCGAAGTCGGTGTCGACGGCGACCTTAGCCACGGCGGGGGCGGCGTAGGACAGGGCAGGGCCGTGTGCGGCGTATCCCAGAGCGGGGGCGCCGTAACCGTAAGCGGAGACGGCTGCGCCAGGGGCGACCACGGCGGGTGCTCCCAGGTATCCGGCGCTAGCCACAGCCACGAGGGCGGAGAGGACGACGAGCTGGAAAACAAAAGGTGTAAGGTGAGATGTCTGCGTATCTCTTACACTTTACCTAAATCACCATTTACATTATTTTCTACATTGATGTCAAAGGTAGCAGGTGGTATGTTCTGAAGGTATCTACGATATCGACAAAAGGGAGTTGACATTTCTCTCTGCTAGAATTGTTACCAAGTCTTCTCGTCCCTAATTGCCCAATTTGACCCCGTTAGGAAAATACTCCACGTTCTCCAAGACTACTTCTCAGTGACTGTCTCTACAAGAATGGTAATTAATCATTTCCCTGAATTGGACGAGAAATTAAAATGGATAATTTCCTTTAAATATTAACTCGTAAACTGGTCTTAAAATGTAGCCTAGGGCTGAGATAATCGCACATATTCAGTCCTCTGTTGTACTTGACATATTAAAGTTTTTTATTACAATTATTTGCGATCTTTCTGCCCCCCTTAGTCCGCAATTGAAAGCTATAGCCACTATAAGTCCTTAAACTAATAATATAACATTAATAAGAAATACTAAATATCTTTCAATATTCTGCAGCTTAGTCAACAGTTAAGAGTATGTACGTTGTAACGGAGGATTCATTTCAAACGGTTTTTTTCTGCGTTCGACAGTTTTGCAGTATTTATAAGTGGATTCAAACTGTTGTTTTTATTTTAAGCATTGATCGTTATGGACACTTAGTGTTAAGGTGATCAGCGCCTTGCAGTGAACTGAGAATATTTCGTGACGTGCCTGAATCACTTGATTGATATAATGATGTGCGTATTAACTGCCTCCAGGATTAAAATAATTATAGTTGGTTGTATCTTAGAATAAGAATCTTGAAAGTACTTGTGTGCTTTAAACTTTTTACTAAACTCTGTGCGTATACATAGTCGAGATTCTGAGATCAGCCAATCCCCCATTTGACCTGAACTTGGTTGTTTTGAATAATACTCTTGAGATTGTTACACTTCCGAGACTAGAATATAAAAACGGCCCTTAATCAAGCTCAAGTAGTATTTATCTACCATCGCCTTTATTTAATTTACTACTATTACTATTAGCACCGCGTCTTACTACCCGTTCGGGTTATACGCATTTACGCTAATGCGTAATAGCAGAGTGATTGTGAGATTAAATGGAGGACCTACAGTTTTAACGTGGAATCTGAACCACGGTGGAGGCCTGATATTCCCCACATTCACAAGTTGTGATTAATACACGTCTTGTCAGAGGTGAAGGAAGGGTTTGACAATCAGATAAATCTGTGCCGGGACCGAGGATTGAACCCCGGCCGCCAGCACAGAAGTCTGACACCTTACCCCTAGACCGCCAGGTCACACGTATTATCACTGTTAAAAGCCGATATAAATCCTTGGCGAGTATCTGTAATGAAGGTGTGCTGTTACCTTGAATGCCATAGCGAGTTGATCTCTTGGAACTGAATGATGTCTGTCTGGGAGCAAAGTTGGGTTTATATACCTCCTGTACATTCCTGGGCTCCTTTCACTCCCACCAAGAACCCTGGCGCACACGACCCGACCACGCCCTCGCTGGGTGGGTGGGTGACCTCTTGTTCCTTGGTGGGGCTTGGGCCTTAGACCCATAATTTGTACTTATTACATGCACTTAATTAAAGCACTGCCAATAAAAACCTTTTAAAAATTTGATTTTAAAATAAAAAATACGTACGACCTTAGATAATTAATATACATTCTGAACAAAATAATTGTTGTAGCGAACGCTAGAAAAGGCCAGTGTTTTCACAGTTTTTATAGCTAAACTTTTTTTTTTTTTCAAAATAAATCATATGTGGCTTCAGTAGAAACATAAAACTCTAATTGTCTCCATATGGTGATATCAACACTTGTTGAATAATTGTCACGAGCATAGCGACATTAGAAGAGAAACGTTTTAAATTATGATAAAAAGTTATTATTAAATTCTAGGACATCTAGGACATTCAACAATTGTTGATATCAGCGTGTGAAGAAAACTAAAATCTTATGTTTCTACTGAAGCAATATTTTATTTTGACCATAAAGGTTTTGATAATTGTAAAAACCGCATAAACACTGACCTTTTCTTGCGTCACCTACATCCACATCTTAAATCATTAAAAAATAGAGATTTAAAAAAACCAGTTATAGTGCTCAATCACGATTTGGCCTCTAGATATTAATTTTGACGAAATCCATCATACCGTTTTTGTTGGAGTACTTGTAGACAGTAATGATCGAAAAAAAAACAACGCTTTTTTGAATTTGGGGAGAGAAAAACTGAGGTCGAAAATTTTCACAATTCCATTTTATATAGAAAAGTATAAATAGAAAATAATTAATAATACAATTGATAGAATATAATCTCTTTTCATAAGACAACCTGGATGTGAAAATTCCGTTGAGACGGAAATCCAAGAAAGATAATTCTAAACGGAAATAATTAAAGAAAAGTAATTTATTTTAATTTTCTCTGTAGTTCTAAGGGGACCGGTCCCGTTAGACTGGAACTATCGCGAAGCTTCTGTATGTTTTTGAATGATCAAGTCAGCCATTTTGGTTTGTTTGAGCAGATCGCAATACATGTTCATCAATACTACAAGAAAGTGTCTCCTAAACTAAAATAAACCTAATCTTAATTCTGTAACAAGATAACTGGCTAAATATCTCAAGAGTGTATTGTGATTACGTTTAAATATATAATCTAGATTATTGGTATGAAGAGGGTAGTTTAGAATAAATGCATCTGCATTTACCCTGATAAATCTCTCGTTAAACCAGTTGATGAATCACGGTACAACCGGCCGGAGATTTGAACCTAAATCTTCCCTTTCACAAGCAACCCAATATAATCTGATCCTGATGACGCCTATGACAGCGTGACCACACAGGCAAACACTGGTCTTATCTCGCTCTCGCTTACAACCCACCCTAAGGAGATTCGAGATATTACAGGATTTTGAGGTTCGATTTTTTTTCCTTCAAATTTTGAATTGTAATTTGTTTTTGAGCTTTAATATTGCTTATTAAGGATTCATCCCCAACATATTATAGGAAGAAAACCTAACAACCAGACTCCCCACCATTAATTTAACACTTAACTGAATGCATGAATGCGCATTGTAACCGAAACATGTTTGCATTTAATTACTATTTGGTGACCTGGCGGTCTAGAGGTAAGGTGTCTGACTTCTGTGCTGGGGGGTCCGGGGTTCAATCCCCGGTCCCGGCATAGATTTATCTGATTACCAAACCCTTCCTTCACCTCTGACAATACATCTTGTGAATGTGGGGAATGCCAGGCCTCCACCGTGGTTCGGATTCCACGTTAAACTGTAGGTCCTCCATTTCATCTCACAATCACCCTACCATTACACTTTAGCGTAAGTGCGTATAACCCGAACGGGTAGTAAGACGCGGTGCTAATAATAATAATAATAATAATAATAATAATAATACTATTTCTCTTTCCTTTTACTTTCATCGCTGTATTATTATGTATCGTAGATACTTGTCAAAATGTTGGCTTACATGAACGTATTGTGAACTGAACTAATGTGCGTGGAGTGTGCGGCGTGCGTTCCACGACCCTCGAGTGGGTGGTGTTGTAGGTCGTGCACCAAGTGACCTACTCTCCGCCACCAAGGAACAATGAATGCACCAAGGAGTGCATGTGGCTGTTCACGAGTTGGAACCGATACCGATAATTATCAAATTACATACCTCCGCGATCTGTCGTAATGTTTCAAACAATCACTTCGATCACTCCTCTCTTTCTTTCTTTCTTTCAGCACCGAGTCTTACTACCCGCTCGGGTTGTACGCTTATGTACTAATTACACTAATGGATCAGAGATGTGAGAGGTTGAGTTTAGAGTAGGTTCGGCCGCATTTGTTTGGAGGGTGAGTGGAGAACCAGTTAGGAAAAATCACCCTCCGTTCATCCGATCGGAATTAAACCACCATATCCACGTGATCGGTAGTCTAATCTATCGTGAGAGTAGTGCCTTAAACCATGCGGCCAACGAAGTGGCTTCCTTATAACAAATAACGGGGGCCTTAATTCGTGATTCTTTCACTCTAGCCGAAAAGTTAAACCCAAAAAATGTTCTAGAACATCGGTAAAACAAACCGCTAAGGTTTTTTTTTAATGTGTATCCTATCACACGACTTCTTGGATGAGGGAAGGATGTTGATACTTCTCGTCATAGACCCTGGTTCTATCCCAGTTGGGGACCCAATTTTAAAACGATGACCTTTCGCGAACCAACAAGTTTTTAATCTAAATTAGGTGAAGGGGTGGGTGAAAAGAGATACATTTTTATTTATATTTTACTTTATTTTTCATGATCTTTTAATTTTCAAGTAATTAAAAAAAATCACATTTTAAAAACATTTCGTGATCTTCTGAAAATTGACCTGTGAGCCACAATTTTGGAACCATTGTCTTAATACAGTCGTTTAAATTGATAGCGTCAGGATTTGTTGTTGCGGTAGGTTAGGTTACTAAGATGGTTCTAAAAGGAGTACCTTACTACTGTATTTTGTTTTATTAAAGGTGTCAACACATTTGGAAGGGGGGGGGGGCAATGCCTGTAAATAGGCTTACAAATAAATACAACTCACCTGTTTTCTCAAATGAATATTACACTTTTAACCCAAATGAGGGCTGAACTAGGGATGCGTGTAACTCCTTGCCTCCGTGCTCTTGACCGTGGCCGCGGCACCCTTGACACCCACTGCCCCGCCTCCCCCGCCCCCCTGTATTCCGTCAACTGGGTCAGAGTTCCCTCGACCCTAGAATCTCTCTTAAGAGTGTTTGTCACAAATAAATGTAAAAACAACTAGAACACACCTGCAGGTGACCTAGTGGTCTAGGGGGTAAGATGTCGGACTTCTGTGTTGGGGTCCGGGGTTCAATCTTCGGTCCCGGCACAGATTTATCTGATTACCAAACCCTTCCTTCACCTCTAACAAGACATCTTGTGAATGTGTGGAATGCCAGGCCTCCACCGTGGTTCGTATCCCACGTTAAACTGTAGGTCCTCCATTTCATCTCACAATCACCCTACCATTACATATTAGCGTAAGTGTGTATAACCCGAACGGGTAGTAAGACGCGTTGCTAATAATGTTAATCTAACGAGTGTCATGAAATTTAATGAAAACTTTTTCTCTTCATTTGAAAAGTTTCTCAACTAATGCCGCTATGCTCATGACAGATATTCAACAACTGTTGATATCACCACATGAAGAAAATTAAACTATATGTTTTTATAGAAGCAACATTTGATTTGTTTTGGCCAAGAATAGTTTTACTATGGAAACTTCAAACAAACTAATTTCTATTTCTTCGTCAGGATCGTTGGTGTAGTTAAAACCCTAGTAAATGGTTCTCTGACGATTACCAGGCTTTTTCTCTCCCCTCTCAAGCCTAAGACGACTTTGAAGTAAAGCATGAATAGAAGAATAGAATAAATTATTGCAGCCCCTTCAGTAGCACCATCGTACCAGTGCTTTCTAGTGGCGGGATATGGAACTATTACAATTGACTGTTTTGAATTTTGTTTCAACTGCAAGCGTGTTATTATTATTATCAGCACAGAGTCTTACTACCCGTTCGGGTTATACGCACGTACGCTAATGTGTAATGGTAGTGTGATTGTGAGATCCGAACCACGGTGGAGGCCTGGCATTCCTCACATTCACAAGATGTCTCGTCAGAGGTGAAGGAAGGGTTTGGTAATCAGATAAATCTGTGCCGGGACCGAGGATTGAACCCCGGACACCTGCACAGAAGTCTGACACCTTACCCCTAGACCACCAGGTTACCCGACACTAGTTAGAGATATTCAACAAGCTTACAGGCAGAGTTTGGCGCCAGCGGTTCTGACAATCCCATTTTGTGCACATTTCAAATTGTGATTTAGTATTCTTGGTCAGCTTAACAAAAACTCAGTAGTACTATTTTCAATCAATTGATCGAACGAAGAGCTTACAGGGAGTTTCACTAACACTCATTTTATGATAAATATAGTTTTTGACGTAATACTCCATTTTTATTTACGTGTTTCTTAATTAAATATTTTTATATAATTATTTCATAGTCACAAACAAAATGGGCAACGGTTTGCGAAGTCCATTTTTTTTTTCAATTCAAATTAAACTCTACACGAATAATAGATTGAAGTTAGAATATTTTTTGCTAGTTTTTTATGGAATATTGTGGCTATTTATATAACTATATATATTAAAATCATTTAGAAATTGTTTATTCTACAATTGTTTGTAAAAACATGCCATTCGATTTCTTAGGTTTTTTCATATGAATATTTATTTGTAATGAATATAACAGCTCAAAATTGCTATAATTGAACGAAATTGACTATTTAGGCTGTGAATATTTTTACTGACATAACTTCGTAACTGCCAAAGTCAAGTTTTTTTTTGAAGCGAAGTCGATGGTGACATTCGAAGCCAAGTTGGAAGTTTTGAAACTTCGCACACCTCTAAAAATAGGTATTAAAGTGGTTTTTTAATACTTTAAGAATTAACTAAACTAAGACTCTATGGAGGGAAGGAATTGTATCTGGAGGTTTAAACCACCCCTGTCCCCTTATTTGGGAATAATGTAATTCTATATTCCTCATCAATACCTTATTGGAATCCTAACAACCTACAACCGCAACAATGCTTAAAAACAAATTTACTTCAAGAAGGGTTTAATGTTCCAAATAACATTTCGACATCTTTTACTGAGGGACTTGACCCCGAGCCAACAAAGGTACACCCTCTACCCTCTCTTGTCTCCCCAAAATAAATGTATGACTAGGACCCCGGGAAGACTCATAATATCCCTCTCTCCTCCTCACTCAACTTTATTAATCAGCGGGCAAAGGCGTCAGGCTCGGCGGTTTCCAAATCCCGGTAGTGGATACTGTGGGTGATTTGTTCCAATCAAATGAGGGTACATTTTATCTTTATTTTACCTTTCTCTTTACCACCTCATCAGTATGTTCGGGTAGTAAGACTTGGAGTACGTAAAAAGACAGATGATTGTACATTCTCCATTATTGGCGATCGTTGTTTGTACCCACAATGCACCTGGATAGTGACATGTAGCATGTGTACGTGATGGAGGTGTTGTCCAACTCCGCCCCCCCCCCCCCTTCCCCACCAACCTTATTATTGGAGCTGATCTGATCTGGATATCGAGGCCGGTAATCCAGGTCAGTGCTGACGGGTCGGACTTATTGGTTGTCAGCTTCGGGCGACACTGGATGGACGATAGGGCGCGACCATGTCAGAATATTAGGGGTGACTGGTGGGTTGTTGCCCGAGACTACAGTCCCTCATTTTCACGTTTTCTTGAAAAGTGGGAAATCTTGTTGCTCCAACGGCAAAGGAAAATGGTGTACACATAAATAACCACACAGTCGTCCATAAGAAAGTTATTGAAGGCTTTTGATAACTTTTAGATTCACTTTATCTACTTTATGCTGGCGGCCTGGGTTCAATCCTCGGTCCCGGCTAAGATTTATCTGATTACCAAACCCTTCCTTCACCTCTGACAAGACATCTTGTTAATGTGGGGAATGCCAGGCCTCCACCGTGGTTCGGATTCCACGTTAAACTGTAGGTCCTCCATTTAATCTCACAATCACCCTACCATTACACATTAGCGTAAGTGCGTATAAACCGAACGGGTAGTAAGACGCGGTGCTAATAATAATTTATATACTCGCTCATCACCGTATTTCCTCGAATTATGGTCCTGGGAACTTGAAAGTTTGCTTGTAGGGAAGGTTGTGGGGTTGTTCATATAACCAGGACAATCTAAAATGGGAACATTTCAAAATGGGGTTCCGTGAAACTGGGGGCATATATTAGATTTATTTTTCAAGATGAGGTAGAAAATTAAAACTTGACCGACACATAGAGAGACAACTCCAGATGTACAAATGAATCTCATAAGTTGAAATTTATAAGAGTGAATTGCAGAAAAGGGGGTGGGTTCAATATTTCAAAAGCTAAGAGTAAACAACGACATCCCAGTGTGGTAGAAAACAGAAATTTGGCAAACGGGTGAAAAATACCCATCGAAATAAATAATGAGGGTTGACAATATTACATTTTTAATTGTGTGGGAAACATTGTGGGTGTAGGAGGGCGGGGTTATTTATATAAAAAAACATTTTCAATGATTATTGGTGGTGGAAAGTGGCGTCTTATTAAAATGAGTGTTTAGATAACTTTCCCTCACCTTCCGTATCAATATTTACCTGCATTCCTTCTTTCGTCACATTATTTCATCACAGCGTCTTACTACCCGTTAGGGTTAGACTCGTACATTAATAATTACGTCAGTTGACCTGGCGGTCTAGGTGTAAGGTGTCGGACTTTTGTGCTGGGGGTCCGGGGTTTAATCCTTGGTCCCGGCACAGATTTATCTGATTGCCAAAGCCTTCCTTCATCTTTGACAAGACGTGTATTAATCACATCTTGTGAATGTGTGGAATGCGAGGCCTCCGCCGTGGTTCGGATCCCACGTTAAACTGTAGGTCCTCCATTTAATCTCACAACCACCCTACCATTACACATTAGCGTTTGGTGCGTATAACCCGAACGGGTGGTAATACAAGGTGCTAATAATAATAATAATAATAATGATAATAATAATAATAATAATAATAAAGTTAATGTATTAGGGATAAGGAAAGTTGGATTTGTAGAGGAGGTGTACCCGCATTTGCGTGGAGAGAAAGAGTTGACAACAATTTAGGGGGAAAACACCCGACCGGGATTTCAACAGTGAACACCCCGTACCGGACCAAACAAGGTTGAACCACCCGCCTCGGTGGCGTAGTTGACTAACGCGCTAGTCGTGTTGAAGCTCAACTGCTGAGGACGGGGAGATCGAGGTTCGAATCTCGGTCGGGTGAACTGGTGGGAGGGGGGTTTCTAAATAATTTTCCACTCTCCCTTCACGCAAATGCGGGTTCACTTCCTCTAATTAAACCTTCCCAATTCCCAATCCATTAGCGTAATTAGTACTTAAAAGCGTATAACCTGAACGGGTAGTAAGACGTGGGGCTAAATAATAAAAGGCTGACGCCTTAGTCTGCGTGCCCACTGATGCGAGTTGTACACTCTGGTTACCATAAAAAAGGTTCTACCTCTACCGACACTATTTTCCTGTCTTACGAACTACGCCATAGTGGAACCAATCAGGGTAAGATGGTTAATTTTCAGGATAAATGGAGGGTACGGTATTTATTTCACAATATACAATTTAAAAACTTGTCTCAAACACAAAATAAATCTCAAGTGTAACATAAACGACGCTTCCGGCTAGAAGCTGTCTTTTAATAAATACGAGACAAAATGGACGGCGGAAAGATTGTTTACTTGGGAAATATTTACTTTTCCATGGAGAGCGAGTATGGTTATCGTGAAGTTATGATGAATTATGGTCTTATAATGATGTGCCTTAAGGTTTAATAAAGTGAATCTTTCTGTTATGTCTTGTCTTTCTGTCATCCTGTTTGTCTGTCTGTCTGTCTCTACCTGGGACTACAGCCGGAATAGTTTGATGGGTTTTGTTCGAACTTTATATTGAGATATTATGATCATACCGCGAGGAGAAATCGTAATTATTTTGATCCATAGTAATTTACCGATGACGGACTTTTAAAAATTCGATTCTTTTCAAAAATGCTCAAGTTTTTTCAAAATTCATACCAATGATATAATATATATATATATATATATATATATACACAGTAGTCCCATGATTTCTTTGGTGCTGACTGACAGCTTTGAAAAGTTACCAGACCAAATTATGTATCCCTACGCCGAACTAAATGATCTGCAACAAAATGTGTTTAGCAGCTGTCACTTCTGACGGTCAAAATGTAGGTATATACCTAAATGTTGACTGTCAGAAGTCAGCTGTGAGCTGTCAGTCAGCACCAAAGAAGCCACGGGGCTACTGTATATCATACTAATGATATGATATATATATATATATATTTGTAAAAGCAAATCATTTTAAGTGTAGCCTACAAAAAAATTGTTATTTGAAAAATAAAATCATTTGAGTGTATTTTACTAAAGACTGGTTTTTGAAAATTATAATTTTATTTAAAATGTCAGTAACAATTTTGTTCAAAATTAGTATCTAAAAAGTATACAGTTATCAAAATAATATGTTTGATTTTATTCCAGGATAATTACTGATGTATTTTTTTCTAAAAAAAAATTACTTCTAACTTTATTAGACTATGTCGGTGATTAGTTATTTTAAAATCAATTCAATTAAGTTGAAGGCGTATAAACCGAACGTGTAGTAATACGTGGTACTTAAAAACAAAAATTTGAATCAAGAAAATGGAAATTCATGCTTTCATAATCTTCTTCAGACTTCATTCCATTTTTATTAATATTTCGTTAACATTTCAAAATTAAAAATACTCACGTTTGCTTAAAACAATATATTTGTTCAATTTCTAAAATTCAAATAGTTAAAATATTTTGTTTCAATGTTTTATTTTAATTAATCAATATGCTTACAAACCGATCGGGTAGTTAGACGCGGTGCTAATAATAATAATAATAATAATAAATCAAGGAAAATATTCCAAATAATTTTGGATATACAATTTAATCTGTAGTTGCTTATAAGGTTTTGAAGCTGTATTATTAAAGTGCATCGCATCTCAGTGTTACCTGCTTACCTCAACGGGACATTACCGTGCAATCACGACGACCACAAGGGTGTTATTTGCGTGGCCTTCTATCAGACTAGTGAAAGCGGAGTCTGACCAGTCGGGTAGGTTTGTGACGTCATTAAGGGGAGGGGACCGATCAAAGTAGGGGTGCTAGTGGTTTCTGGACATATATAAACCAGGATGAAACAACTACTCAGCACGATTTTGTTCTCTCTGCACATACAGCGGAATACACACAAAGATGGCCTACAAGGTAAGTGCTACAACCGTGCATCCGAACCACACTGTTGAGGAGGAAAAGTCTTTTCATCAAGTGGGAACGACGAGATTAATGCCTTGCGACAGTGTTTTTTCTGTGAATGTGTTCTTTTTAAAACACCTCTTAGATAATTTGAATAACTGTACCAAATCAGAATTTGACCGGACTTTTATAACCTCAGTTTTACTCTCAGGAGAGTTCAAAACTCTATCTATCTTTCAGGAGTACCTTCAGGCGAATGCTGCTTTAATTTCTACCCTATTCACATGTTGGCGTTAAATAAGTATAGTTTGCTAGGATACCAAACTGTCTGTAAGATCCACGTGTCAGGATATGTATTATTAATTACAGCTCGTCGTCCTCTCCGCCCTCGTGGCTGTGGCTAGCGCCGGCTACCTGGGAGCACCCGCCGTGGTCGCCCCTGGAGCACCCGTCTCCACCTACGGTTACGCCGCCCCTGCTTTGGCTGCCCGCCCTCTTGCCTACGCTGCCGCCCCCGCTTTGGCTGCCCGCCCTCTTGCCTACGCTGCCGCCCCCGCTCTGGCCGCCCGCCCTCTCGCCTACGCCGCCGCCCCCGCCGTGGCTAAGGTCGCCGTCGACACCGACTTCGACCCCAACCCTTCCTACAGCTACGCCTACGACATCCAGGACGCCCTGACCGGCGACTCCAAGGGACAGCAGGAGTCTCGTCAAGGCGACGTCGTCCAGGGCAGCTACAGCCTGACCGAGCCTGACGGCACCCGTCGTACCGTCGAGTACACCGCCGACCCCGTCAACGGATTCAACGCCGTCGTACACAAGACTCCCCTCACCGCCCCCGTCGCCAAGGTCGCCGTCGCCGCTCCCGTCGCTTACGCCGCCCCCGTCGTGGCTAAGGTCGCCGCTCCCCTGGGCTACGCTTCTCCCCTCGGCTACGCCGGTCACGGTTACGCCGCCCCCATCCACTCCAAGGCTATCATTGGTTAAACTGTCTCATATAGTTTCCAAATCGGTCTGAATCAAAAACTAATTTATTGTAATTAAACGTAATGAATGTATTTGAATGTTTATTTATTTAATAAAACCTCTTGAGCAATATTGACTGTTTGTGTTGTTTAGTTTGTAATTGCCCTGTTATTCGATAGTGTTGATGTCCACCCGGTAATTGGACTTCCGTACGCAGCAATACTGACCTTCCTTGCTCTTGTAACCAACCATTTCATGACCCGATCGCACGGACACTTTTAAATATAGACATTCAACCTCTACCATCATACTTTCGTGCAAACCATAGTGCATTGATTTGATTGAAGCGTTTAATTTACATTTAAAGATTAACTAACCAACTCACTGACACTCTGGCTTAACCAAAGTTTAAAGTTGATGGCCGCCAGAATGTAGGCTCGCCATTCAACCCAAACCTAGCACCCATTCTCCTTCAAATACATTCTCACGTTATCCCGCCAACGATACATCGGCCTACAAAGGGGTGTTGTGTACACGCATCGTCCATAGACACTTGACCACCTTACTTTCCAAATAAACATTAACTTAACAACTTACCTAGCTCAGTACACCAGGCTTACACTCCCAGGGTGAGCGAGTTCGTGTTCATACATTCATTCCCCAATAGAAACAGGAAGACGTTAAATTTAAATTAATTCCGCATCTACCTGCAGGCAGTATGGAGAACAAGATCGGGAAAATAAATCAGCTCTCCGATTATTCACCCGGGGATTGAACTTTGGCCTCCTAAGTTTTTGTGATGACTGAAATTTAATCAAGACTGCTGAGAAGTATATGCTTAGGCCTAGATATATTTTTAATTTTACTTCAAAGTTCCCAAAATTGCAGTTTTCCCTTTTGATCAAACTAAAAAACAAACAATTATAACTCTTAAAAAAACTAAAAGGAACTGGCCATTGCTTTCGCTCTATTAAATATAACTTTATTAAAAAAAAATATCCTGGAATTTATAACAGAGCTGTGGTCTACTGTTGTCAGGGAATTAAATGTTGAAAAAATATATATTAATTTTGGTAAAGGAAATTTGGAAGACTTATACACTTCTTTTAGGATGAAAAATGGGGAGCGTGTTGTTTGCGTGCGCCCTTTCATAAAACGTGGGCGTTCGCGCCCGCCTTAAATAAACTGTAAGTGTTCGAACGCGTCGACGAGTCAGTCTTGATACTATCAACTGGAAGTCATTAAGAGGACGTACATGACGTTTATTGTTTGATCTGTCCTGTTTCAGAACTACTAGTATTAAGGTACGTTGGTAGGTTAGGTTAGGTTAGGTTAAGTTAGGTTAAGTTAGGTTATTCATTGACCTGATATCTCTTCTAGTGGGAGGAAAAAATTAAACAAAAATTATATGTTTTTGAAAGGAAATAGCATAAACAAGTTTTGTAAATACAAACATTTACCTTCCTTAGAACAATAAGAAGGATTTGAATATACAGTGGGCGCAAACACAGACGGTTATTTTTCACAGGGCGCAACCAACACGTAGCCGAAAAATAAGGGGCTTATCAAACACAATCAATTTTAGGAAAAATTAAAAGTCAATGGCGAAAGGCAGATTTAATTTAAAGAGAGTAGTTCAGGTCACTTTAATATTTTGGAAATAAAATTAGAAATAGTGAACAAAATTAAAAACTTGAAGAGTTATTCATAAAAAGTCCTGAAAGGAACTGTTCAGAGATATATAATATATATACTTAATATACTTAATCTTCTGGTCTATATACATACTATCAGAAGCGTTGCCCGGGGTAGCCGCGCAATTTATTATATGATTGCCCCGGGAAACGCTTTGATTCAAACTAACAGAAAAAAAAATCATTTTATTTCTTCCGGCCCTCTTTTTTTGTTGTTGTTAAATCCAAGATTCCGACTTCCAGGTTCACATGTTCGTGCACAGGAGCTACTAATTCTACCTCAGCGTGGGGTAGGTATCCCGCAATGATCCAGATATTCACTTAATTTTAAGAATGTATATTGTTGACCTCGGTGGTGTTGGGGTAAAGTGCTCGCCTCCGGACCCGATGTTCGGGGGTTCAAACCCATCCGGGGTTTACCGGTTTTTCTTGAGCGATAAAAATCCGTAGCACAACCTCCTTTGGAGGGGAAGTAAAGCCGTCGGTCCCGTGTCGATTGTGGCTTGTAACAGAACCCTGTAAGGTATGTGGAAATACCATTGGTAGGCTCTTTCTCTCTCGCCCATAGAAATTCTCGTGTGCTGTTATAATCACTCGGTCCATAAGGTACACGTTAAATACCTTAAATTGATTAAAAAAATATATTAATGTATATTATCCGAGGACAACCCAACCTTACCTTTTAAAAATCATAATTTACAATAATATTATTTACTAAAATGGTTCTTTTAGCTCATTTATTTGGTTAACAGTTTTACGTTTTATAGTTGACCAAGACCAGTACAGACAGAACTGACATTTTCTACAACTGACAGTTGGCAGGACTCGGACGTCAGAGGCTGACATTCGTTCCCATTCGAATACAGCCGAGGCTTTTTTTTCTCGATTGATTGTGTCTATAGCACTAGACTGTACACTTGATTACATAATAAGTTACTCATCTAGTTTTTAAAAATGTGCTTTTTTACTAATTATGATATTCGAGTATCAACAAATGCAAGCGACAATTTTAGTTAAAATCTTTAAATAAGTCAAATCAAAGACTGAACTCAATTTTGTCCGCGCTTTTTGGTGTATATCAATATGTAACCGAAGGTTTTCGAAAAAAAAAACAAGAAAAAAAAATATTTTTACCTTGTTATAAAGATGTAATAAACTATTGGTGTCGACACCTCCAGATAATTTTCCGAGACAACCAAACACCTTTAAAATATTCTGTTTGATTGGTAAATATTTTCATGTTTCTACACTATAATATTATAGAGAGGAAAGATTTGATTTTTTGTTTTTTTGTTTGTAATGGATAAACTCAAAAACTACTGGACTGATTTTAAAAATTATTTCACCAATATAAAGCTACATTATAAGCGAGTTAACATAGGCTATATTTTATTTTGAAAATTTAATTTATTCCTCATAAAAATGTCGATAGTTTTACACAAGGTATAAAAAATTGCCTAAAAATATGCTTTTTTCGCGTGCGCTGCAAAAACTATTGGTACTACATAAAAAATACTATAATAATAATATTTAGCACCGCGTCTTACTATCCATTCGGGTTATACGCTTTAAGTACTAATTACTCTAATGGACTAGGAATTGGGAAGGTTTAATTAGAGGAAGTGAACCCGCAATTGCGTGGAGAGAGAGTGGAAAACCATTTAGGAAAAACCACCCCCAGTTCACCCGACCGAGATTCGAACCTCGATCTCCCCGTCCTCAGCAGTCGAGCTCAACACGACAAGTGCGTTAGCCAACTACGCCACCGAGTTGGGTAAAAAATACTATACATATTGAACGTTCTCACTAATGTGAACAAAAGAGTCCGCGAGACAACATATGTAATTATTATAGTTATGTTACAATAAACGTTGAAATTAGTCAACTAAAACACGGATGCGAACAAAAGGTGATTATATCAGTATCATGATATGAATCCTTATCCAAGTCGCGGGCAGCAGCTGGTAGTTAATAAACTTGTGGATTAAAGATACTTATTACAAGCTCCTTTGCTATTTTTAAATTTCATACTCTTCCTTGAGGGATATCAAATGTTTACATTTATCGATCAGGGTTCTATTTTGAGTTTGGTAGCGTTCAGAAATAAACTGTTAATATTTTGAAACATAAATTTTATTTTTTTAAATAACTTCACAACATGGAAGATAAATTACGGACAATAAATACAATATTTACAATCAGTCGATCGATACATATTTTTAGTTTGTAAAAATGTATCCAGGGATTGATTTAGTGATAGAACGTAGCGGGGATCTGAGTGGGGAAAGGGAACTTAACCAAGGTAAGCCTTGCTGGCGAGGGGAGCGGCGTAACCGTGACCGGCGTAGCCAAGGGGAGCGGCGTAACCGTGACTGGCGTAGCCGAGGGGAGAGGCGTAGCCCAGGGGAGCGGCGACCTTAGCCACAGCGGGGGCGGCGTAAGCGACGGGAGCGGCGACGGCGACCTTGGCGACGGGGGCGGCCAGGGGAGTCTTGTGAACGACGGCGTTGAATCCGTTGATGGGGTCGGCGGTGTACTCGACGGTACGACGGGTGCCGTCAGGCTCGGTCAGGCTGTAGCTGCCCTGGACGACGTCGCCTTGACGAGACTCCTGCTGTCCCTTGGAGTCGCCGGTCAGGGCGTCCTGGATGTCGTAGGCGTAGCTGTAGGAAGGGTTGGGGTCGAAGTCGGTGTCGACGGCGACCTTAGCCACGGCGGGAGCGGCGTAGGACAGGGCGGGTCCGTGTGCGGCGTAACCTAAAGCGGGGGCGGCGTAGGCCAGGGGGCGGGCGGCCAGAGCGGGGGCGCCGTAACCGTAAGCGGAGACGGGTGCGCCAGGGGCGACCACGGCGGGTGCTCCCAAGTATCCGGCGCTAGCCACAGCCACGAGGGCGGAGAGGACGACGAGCTGGAAAACAAAAACATATTTAATGACATAACTTAAATATTAACACACTGATAATTAATGACTTGCACTATAATCTTAACATACCCACTCCTTCGCCTACTTTTGTATCGTTTAGATATTAAACTTGGATCCCTCAAGGGTTCGAACCCAATGTTCTTGTCATGTTTTGTCATCGTGTGACCATATCCACGCCGAGGTATGGGCTTACCTTGAATGCCATGGTGTGTTCTGGTGACGCTGATGGACAGATTGTGACGTTCTGCCTATGGGTCCGGGTTTATATACCAGCCCGGGCTGTCGCAACTCTGGACCAGTTTGATACCGCCAAGCTTTCACTCGGCTGGTCAGACCAAGGTCACGTCTTAATCATCTCTTTCTCGTCCCCTAATTAATCCACATTTCATAACTAGACTCGGTCTGGAGATTGTGCCTCGCGTTCCTTTGTTGAGGAACTCGTGTTGGTATCGGCGGGTATTCAACTACGGACCGTTTTCATCAGCTCCACGATGTTCTACCGCGAACTCACAAATTTAAATAATTTCAAACTAATTCGGTGGTTGGCTTATTTTTAAAAATCTCTTCGTTTTATACGATATAATTTTTAAATTTAGTTTTTGGGGTTTAGGCATTTAAATATATATCTCTTTGGTTACCTTTCTGTTCCTTCCTCGGACCCCCCCTCCCCCCAATCGGTCGTTCTAGCTTTCTTTACATATTAAAAAAATATATAATGTTAACATAGTATTTTATCTTGAAAAGTTGGTTCAATTTCCAATCAGTTCATTTAATCTTCATCCACTGAAGAGTCTATTTATTGTTTTGGTTTCGGATTCAAGTCTCGTTTGAGGGATTCCGAGTTCACTAGACGTGCAATCCCATGTGACCTCACTCTAGTCGAGAGTCTATTAAAACATTGATAGAATAAAATTGTTACCATGGTTTAATATGGTAAATACCCAGGAATTATCTTACATTCGTCATTGGTCTTTTTTTCCCCATTTTTTTCCCTAATTAATATTCTACCAATTTTCGGATCGTATAAAGGTTTTGTTTTCTGGGAGTGTTTGTACGCGACTAGTAACTCGCCTGATCCTGTACTTTCTCGTGTTGTTACCAGGGCAGACAATACTTGATAGGACTGTACTAGAAGGGGGAAGGGGGGGTTGTTGGTTTGATATTACAGTCCCGTAAAGTCTTTCTTGCTCTGGTAACGAGCCTTCTCTGAGGTATACTCATGCAATTACTGGGTGTACAAATAAATTGACACAATTAATCGAAACGGTTGGCTAGGTTATAGAGTGTTGAGCAATTCACTCTTGAATTTAGGACATAAGATAAATAAATTGCCCGATTAAACTGGCCTAAATATTTAGAACTGTACGTCTAATATTTCACCCTAATCGAGATATTTACTAATTAGATAGCAGGGTGAACCTGTAATACAAATAAATATCTTCATTATAATCATAACCCGGAATAGAACCAGGGCTCCTTGGACTGAATCACTCGAACCACTAAGCCACAGGGTCTGGGCTATAAGCGTTCACCCATACCACCTTTGAAAAAAATTGGTACGAATCTTTGTGCAGTGAAATATGAAAAGTTATGTTTTTTGTTTGTGCTGGAAACTGTTCTATGTGCCATCGCCAATGACGTGTTAACCTCTGAAAATTGCTATTTCTATCGGGTTTAGTTTGTAGACCCCCCGCTAGATTACTGTTTGGTACTTTCATCGGTTTCACTTTATCTCTCCAGATACTTTCATCGGTTTCAACGTAAATTTCCAAAAACTTCACTAAAATAATATTCTAATTGGGACTAATGCAACGTAATTCTCATTTTTTTTAAGTTTAAGCAAAATTTTCACAAAATTTTAAAGAAAAAAAATTGTAATTTTTGTGTGTTTTACTTTTAAAGTAGGAACTGGCACATACCGCCTTTTTAATTTACATGCCCCCAATTGCTCCCAAACTAGGGACCCTGATGAGCGATTTGGAGTTTACTACAAGCTCACTCATGGGCGCTTGGTTTTTGAGTGCTCGCCAGTCAACACACAAATAGAAGTATCGTTTATTTTCCAGTTATTTTCGGCGAATGTGTGTTGCACCGACTTGAAGGCATGAAACTTAATATGTTTGTTCCTATCATTGGGGGTTTCGGTTATTACTACCCAACATTGCCCGGGAGAAATATTCCAAAGTGTAAAGGTTAAATAAAAGGTATCATGTTCTGAAAATTGAAAAATGACACCTGGACACGGGAATTGAACCCGGGACCTTCGGCTTAGTACGCCAATGCTATTACCACTGAGCTACCCAGGATTCGTCCCGTGCCCATGGTCATTCTTCACTCATAGTTTAAGGCAGAGTCTAAGATGGACGTGCGGAAGTCGTCAGCTTATAAACATGTGATTATATAAGATCACAGCCATCAGACAACGCAGCCACCCGCGACTCGGTAATTGGCTTATTGCTGCCATTTGACAATTATATTATAATTGTACGGGATTGCATATATTAAGGAACTAAGTCGAAAGTCCCGGGTTCGATTCCCGTGTCCAGGTGTCATTTTTCAATTTTCAGAACATGATATCTCAATGATGTTATCCTCACTAAAATGCATAAATGATCGCTTCGGCTATTTTATTCATTAAATAAAAGGGTCAAAAGTAAATCTAATACATTTTTTTAAAAAGGGTATAAAGGATTAAAAGTTTAAAAAGGGAAATAAGAGAAAAAAATAGTAAAAATAGCAAATATGTATAAAAGGTAAATGTTAAAAAGGGTAAAACGGGTAATATAGGCAGAAAGGTAAATCAATTCAAAATGTGGATGTTCCTGCTTCTAGGTGCAAATATTCGTAAACAGGTGGTATCAATCTTTAAATTTAACACTTCTTAGTTCTGTTGATATCGCGCAATGTTCATGACGGGCAAACTCTTCATTTGATAGATTTAATGATAATATACTCAGCGTCTCATAACACACAATTTCTCTTAGCACTAAAAGCTGGTCCTTTATGTGGGATACATTGTTCGCCAAGTTACATTAACTGTCAATTACTTTAATGATGTCGATGTCGCTATCATAAAAGGCTCATTAACGTCTGGAAATGTGTACGTCCCATAAAATTAGTTTTTACCCCTCATTAGTGCATATGGGCTTCAGCCACTTACATTGAACCCTCTAGAGCATCATTTCAAATCTAACATTTAAAAAAAGAAGATAAATATCAGATAGCTTACTTATCAAACTATAATTACATGTTTTAAAACATTATTTTCTATATCTAAGAATTACAATCTTGTGTATTGGTTTTTACTTTTGATAATCAAAACTAGAAGTTTTATTGAGCTAAAACAAACTTACAAACCTATTTATCATTGTCGCGTTCTAAAAATAATTTATGGAAATGTAAAAATTGTTGATTCCCAGTTTTCTTTTCTCGAACGGCTTCTTAAGTTCGAGAATGTTGTTCGAAGAGACTTTGCTTTGTCTTTTGATGACATCAAAACTCGTCAGCTCTACACTCGTACTGGACACGATCCAAGGACCTGTCTCGTCAGAGATCCTACAAGGAATATCGCGGTGCAATATTCGTCATCTCGCTGGAGTCATTCATGGCGACCCGGACTTGCAAGTCGTAACAAACCTATTCCGTCCGACTCACGAGAGCCTGTCTTTGACTCTGTATGGTCTAAGCGACGAGATTGCTTGTGGAGATATGGACCCGTTGTTTGAATCCATGAACGCACTCGATGGAATCATTGTCATTTCAGATCGAATGTCGAGTCACTGCTTTGTGACTTCGCTGTGTGGCATCGAAACCTCGGATATTTGGAACGTCCGAGGAGTTTTCCTCGTGGTTATAGTTTCAAAAAGTCTAAGGGACACTCGGGACGTCGAACTGATGTTGGAGAGTTGCTGGAGTAAACATCGCATCCTCAACATGGTTGTACTACAGCTGCATCTGTCAGAGGCGATAGATGTCATCGGGACAGTATCAACCTTCAATCCTTTTCTAGGTACCGCCGGTATGCACCATCGTCTCGTGAAACTCTTGAGTGAAGGCATTCAGGATCTTTGTCCAGACAAGTTATTGGATGTTCACGGTCACCTGATCAAAGTTTCGATGAAACACCACCCGCCGTCTTGCTTCTTGGTGAACGTCACGGGCGAAAAGATACGCTATGAAGGCCCGGAAGGATTCACCGTCGAGACGATTATGTCGCGGATAAACGCGACGCTTGTTACATCCCCGCCGGTTTTTAACAGGTACGGGTGGGTGTTCCCCTACGATATGTTGGACGTAAGCCAGGACCCCGGCAAACACTTTGATGTCGGCGTGTCGGATCTCGACGGCAACGCCAGAGGTATGGCTTTCTCTAAACTGAACGCTATGGCGTACCCCCACGACATGACGTGCTACACCGGTCTAGTACCCAAGGCGGGACAGATGCCCGTCTACATGAACTTTGTACTCCCGTTCACCAGCGGCACTTGGAAGCTCTACTTCCTCACGATCATCGTCGTAGACTTGAGCTGGAGGCTGATAAAGCGCTTTGATGTGCACGGCCCTAGATCATTGTCCCACAGAAGCTCTACTTTGGATTGTTTGAAGCTCATGTTGCTGGGCTCTACCGAGTCGACCCTGTGCAGCGATTCTTGGAGACTCTTTCTGGCCTCTTGTCTCTGGTTCGTGTTGACGATTAACAACGCCTATCAAGGGTCGCTCACGAGTTACCTAACTATACCCAACTATTACCCTGACATAAACACGATCCAAGACTGGATGGATTCTGACTTGAAGATAGCTGTCCTTCTGTCCAGTAGCGTCACGGACAGGATCCAGGCTCGGATGCACAAGGTCTACCCCTCCATTATCTCACAAGACGCCACGAGAAGGGTTATCATCATGTCCGACGACATGTCTGTAATCAACATGATAGCCTTCCAGAAAAACCTGAGTTTTCTCACCAACGTCCAGACCGGTGCGTACCAGCTAACTCAGCGCGAGTTTTTCGACGACGATGACGTGTCGCTACTGCACTTGATGTCCGAGTGCGTCTTCGTCAGCCCGATGGTGTTCCGGTTTCCGGAGCGTTCGCCCTACTCGGGGCGGTTCAACACGTTTATTTTGCGGTTCGGGGAGTCGGGGCTCATGAAGAAGTGGAAGGATGACGTCAGCTACTTGCTGTGGTTGCAGGAGTTCGGGCGTGGTTTTAGGAAGTCTCTCTTGAAACCGCTCGGCCTCGCCCATCTGCAACTCCCGTTCTACCTGGGTGGGCTGGGGTTGAGTCTCAGCGCTGTTTGTTTCGGGTTTGAGCTCCTCTACTTCACAACTTTCAACTAGTAAGCTATCTCTAGTAAATTGTTCGACTATAATCTACTCTCTTTCGATGGTCGCATGGTCTGAGGCGTCATTCTCGTGTTAGACTAGACTGCCGATGACAGAGAGAGTGGAGCTCGAATCCCAGTTGGGTATACGTTTTTTTTTCCTAAATGATTTGTCCACTCTCTTTCCTCGCAAGTGCGAATACACTTCCTCTAAATTAAACCTTCCTCATCCCCAATTTATTAGCGTAATTAGTGCATATGCGTACAACCAGAACAGGTTGCAAGACGTGGTGATAAAAACAACTATAACTTGAAGATAAAATACCATCGAGTGTAATGTGGGCTAGGCTTTGTCCAGGACAATTGTCTGGTGAAAATATTATCCTCAACATTATTCTATTATTATTATTATTATTATTAGCACCGCGTCTTACTACCCGTTCGGGCTATACGCCCTTACGCTCATGTGTAATGGTAAGGTAATTGTGAGATGAAATGGAGGACCTACAGCTTAACGTGGAATCCGAACCACGGTGGAGGCCTGGCATTCCCCACATTCACAAGATGTCTTGTCAGAGGTGAAGGAAGAGTTTGGTAATCAGATAAATCTGTGCCGGGACCGAGGATTGAACTCCGGCCGCCAGCATAGAAATCTGACACCTTACCCCTAGACCTCCAGGTCACCAACATTATTCTAAAACATATTTTAGATATAGAAGGGAGTAAGGGTGTACTATCCATAGTACTGTTCAACATATGTTAAATGTTGATGAATGTTACTAAACAGTTATAAATCTGACGCATTCGCTCTCACCTTTTTTTAAATGTTTGCGCACCTCATGCACACTCGATTTTCCCACTATAGTGGTTTTATAAACTCTTACCATTCTGATTTATTTAATCATAACAAATTGTGTTTCTTGATCTATTCATAACATTTATTACATGTGAAATATTTAAATAGCCTTGAATAAATGATTAAACCATCAATTAGTTCCACTGTACATTTTTTACTTTTACTTTATTTTTTAGTACATACATAGTATAAACAGGGTTTTATGATACGAACATAATATAATAATTTCGATATTATAACGAGCTTCTATACTCTCCTACCCTGAAAGGTTGAAATCCTACCTACCATATAAGCTAGAAGTAATACCTTGACTGGTTACACTATGGCCATATCTTATAAGCTATACCATAGTGGAACCAAGCAAGGTAAACTCTCTACTTTTCAGCGCAAACAAAGTGTATTATTTACTTGCTTCTTTTTCCAAAAAAGTAGTTTAAAGTTCTATTGCCCATCTGCATTTTTGTGCACTCTCTTAAGCCTAAATCTTTTGTAATTAACATTTTGTTTTTTTCAAAATGTTGCCTTTAGCATTAAAGCTATTGCCGGATTAAACTTTTGAAGAAGGGTAAAAGGGGGTGGGGTAGTTTTGAGAAAATTAACTCGGGTAGTATCCGCTTCGGTTGTCGCGTGGTCTTAGTACTACTCTCGCAGTAGACTAAACTGCAGGTGACGGGGAGATCGGGGTTCGATCCCGGTTAGGTTTACTGAATTCCTCCTCTCCCTNCCCATTTTTGTCCCACTGTTCCTCCACGCAACTGTGGGTACACTTCCTCTAAATTAAACCTTCCTCATCCTTAGCATATTAACGTATTTAGTATATATGTGTATAGCTTGGAACGGGTAATGAGACGTGGTGCTAAAAAGAATGTATTAGTGTGGAGAGAGGATGTGAAAACCACAGTTACAAATACATCCCTCAATGCACCCCGACCTTCTATACAATCCAGTCTACTGTGAGCTTAACGCCTTGGACTGCATGCTCACTGATGTGGGTATACAATTTGCTTGTATAAGGCCGTGCAACCATTGATTCGTGTTGTATTGCTTCAATAGCACAGCCTTGGCGTACTAAGTTGAAGGACCTAAGTTCGAACTCTGCGTGAAGATATATATTTTTAATTTAATTTTTGAGATGTCAGTTGAAGCGAAAATCGTCAAATTCAAACTTTTAGGTCACTAATTTAATCCGTTTAAAGGTAATTAGCGGCTGGTATTAAATTGCAAATACTACACAACCACCCGAGTCCGAACCGTTGATTTACCGCTCGAGAGAATGGAAACAAAACACATTTAAACATGGGACTTGGCCGGGAATCGAACTTGGGCTCCTGAGACCGCTGCCACCAACAGCTCAACCTACACGCTGTATAATATTAATATTGCGATCCAGGTGATTACACTTTGTGTACACCAGAGATGAGTTTAGAATTATCGAGATGATTGATTAGATTAAGTTAGTTTGTAAGTAACGTGATGAAATAATCATCTCTTTGGAAGCATACGTTAAATATTAAAACCTTATTGATTAAAAAAAGATATTACTTTTATGTTTTAACATGTCAAAAACTTATTTTGAATAAAATTTCTGTTTATCATAATTACAACTGCAACCTTTACACCGAATATAGCTGGAAAAGTGAACCAAGAGATAATTTGGCGAAGTAAAAAGTAAGAAATTACATTTGAGAGTTTGATACAAATTTTGATTTGTACGTGAACCAAATAACTCCGTTTAGCTGACCTGTTTGTAGCCTCAGACA
>CABFOW010003888.1:0-65393 GCA_902141385.1 Timema californicum
AACTGTAGGTCCTCCATTTCATCTCACAATCACCCTGCCATTACACATTAGCGTAAGTGCGTATAACCCGAACGAGTAGTAATACGCGGTGGTGATAATAATAATAATAATAATAATAATAATAATAATAACAAACAATCTGAAGATTTGTTGAATGTGGATGAAGCGGGAAAGAAGTGAATCTTATTTAGCTCTGCATGAAGTGTTTATAGAAGCGTGTTTCCCTCGCCTCTACTACACCCCCCTGTAACAATTCTAATAAAACTCTGCCCACCGCACCTTAGCAAGAGACTGAACACCAAGGAATTAGCCTAATTAATGACTCATGCGTCTCAGATAGCCCCGTTCACCAAGGATTGGAAAGTACGTAAACGCTTTATCTCAACATTTCGTCGTGAGCTAAAAGAAATTGTATATACACTCTTGATATATGTACAATACCTGGTATTTAAAAATACACTCTTACCAACTTTCTAGACAACTGGTTAAACGACTATTTACATTTTTTACAATATGTGTCATGCGGCTGCATATTCTTTGTAGTTTTGGAGCACTCTAGAAACAATAGGTCTACTAGGGAGAGTGGATTTTGCCTAAATTCCTTTTATTTTCCTTGATAGTTAAACATAGTCGAGAAACATATGCATTTCATGTTATTACGAGTACACTATATTAGTTGTCTAGTGCCTATAATTACCTATTTTGTTTAAAGAATAAGACCCTTGGCGCATCTTTTTCAACTTTGTCCTCTTTCTCTCTTTTTTTTCTTGCAGTATGAATTTTCTTCTGAAACAACATAGTACTGATGGAGAAAGGTAACTTTTTGGAATTTGAAATTTTGTCTCTTGACATTGTGTGAAGTAGAACAAAGCTTTTCAAATAATAAAAACATTCTGACAATAAATCAAATTTCCTTACTGACAATCTAGTAATGTATATAGTGATTAAAAGCAATGTGAATTGCCTGTAAACCCGCTTCAGTGACGGCATGGTCTAAGGCGTCACTCTCGCAATACTAGACTGCCGATGATGGGGAGATTGGGGTTCAATCCCGGTCAGGTATACTTAGGGTAGTTTTTCTAAATGGTTTTCTACCCTCCCTCCACGCAAATGCGAGTATACTTCCTCTAAATTCAAACTTTCTCATCCCTAACATTTTAGAGTACCTAATTAGTACATAGGTGTGTATAACCCGAAAGGGTAGTAAGATGCGATACAAAAAAATAAATAGGAGCCCCATTTCACTCACCCCTTGGATAACGCATAGCTTATGTTAATATTACAGCTCAAACCAATTTTTTATTTTTTCACACAGTAGAATTTAGATCATTGCGATCGTTTTATTTTTTTTTGTTTTTTTTAAATAGCAAAATTAAATTTAAAAACTAAATATTTAAACTTATTCCAATTTCTCTGTAGTCAAAACTAAGAATATTTTTTCTGGTTTGAGTGTATTTTTGTACAAAAACAAAACGGTTAATCGGTGGTGAAATGTTCTCTTAATGGAAGATGATTGGAAGGGCTGATTTTAAAATAAGCCTATCCTCTGCATTCGAATGGAGATAAGCTCGAACTTCAAACTATGGGTGATATATTAGGTTGATGGCTTGGGGTGGATCCAAGGACTCTTTTGTCAGCGTCCTGAATGTTAATTGTTTTTAAACTCAAGCTGCCTTTCATTATCAGTTTACAGTCCTATTTCAGAGACCAGATGAATATATACTAAAACAATGACCCGGTAGTGAATCTTGCATTATTGCAAGCATTGATATAACTATTTTGCAACGGAACCTGTTTAGAGTCCTCCATTTCCCACGGTAACCTTAAGTTCAAAGGTCAAAGTAGTCATGAACGCTCGAATGCGTTGAGTAACCACACAAAGTAATTCACAGAACAGTACATGGTTACTGAAGATGATTAAAAAGAGCTTACAAATGAAAAATGTATACATATATATATTAAGAACTCGACAGTAATCACTTAAGTTGGAAGTGTAGGTAACCGGAGAAAAAGTCAGTGTTTCTTACAGATTTATAGAAAAACATGTTTTGGCCAAAATAAATAAAATATTGCTTCAGTAGAAAAATAAGGTTAAATTTTCTTCGCATGGTGATATCAACCGTTAGACGAGCAACTTTTTAATTGGAGATAAAAAGTGGGCATTCAATTTCAGGACACCTTTAACAGATATTCAACAACTATTGATATCCCCATGTGAATAAAATTAAACTTTGTGTTTCTACTGGATACATATTTTATTTATTTTGGCCAAAAGAATGTTTTGCCATAAAAACTACAAAAAATACTGCCTTTAATTCGCCTTTTCTTCCACCCCACATAACACTTAAAGAGCCCATATAACCTTACGGATATATACAAGCATGATTCACACGTCCGTCTAAAATAATTGGGAGAATAATTTGTTTGAATGTTGCAGCAATTCAGACGCTAGCAGAAATGTATGTTGACCCCTTGATGCTTTGAAACACAAACTAAAAACATCTGTCTACCGACAGATTTAATTTTCAAGACAGATCATTAAGATAAATATCAGGATTAATGTTTTACAATAATGTTACTGTGTCCTAAAGAAATCAAAACACAACTATAACGTCACACGCACTTTCCATTCAACGAGTTATTTCAAATCATTTCACAAAAGGCTGAAGCTGTCTGCTAATATCTCGCTTGGTGAGTGCATGCGTAATTATTAAGTATGTTGTTCTAGGTGCAGACTAAACTGGGCTTAAGGAGGCCATCTAGGTAAGCGAGAAAAGTGCCGTGCAGACGTTCATATCTCACGCAATATTTAATTGTACGATGCTTCATTTCTAAATATGGCTCACGTCAAAATAAAGTCGAAAGATTCCAACAAGGCGCTTTTTCAACAATCACATAATTTGAATTCAATCAATAGAAAAAGAATGTGAAAATGTAACATGAGCTCATTTTTAAAGACTTTTTAATCACATTTGCGGAGCTATTCTACTAAGCTTGATGAAAAAGGGCTGTGTATTTAGCCTTCCTCTAACTAATACAGTAATTTTTTGATAGAATTACAACAAAAACTAAGATATTTGAAGATTATCTGCGAGTTTTCCTCTTCATATTTAAATAAACCTTCTTCAATGGTTGAATGGTCTAAGGCGTCACTCTCGTGTTAGACTGGCCTGCTGAAGACTGGGATATCAAGGCTCAAATTCCAGTTGGTTCTACTGAGGTTGGTCTTTCCTAAATGGTTTTCCACTCTCCCTCCACCCAAATGCGGGTAAATTATTTATAAAATGTCTCCTTCCTCATCTACCCCATTAGAGTAATCATCATATAAGCGTATAGCTCAGGGATGGGAAAATTACGGCCCGCCGGTGTGTTGAATCCAGTCCGCGGGATAAATAATTAAAATGTGTTGCGTTGTGAAGCAGACACATTTTAAACACAACAAAACTGTACTTTTATTAAAACCATGCCAAAATAATCATTTTAAAACTTGATAAATCATGTTCAAAAATACATGTCAATGTTTGCATACATACGTACACTCGAACAGTTGTTTTTCAACCATGGAACTCAGGAAAAGTTATCTGAGAAACAGACCTACTGACAATCATCTGTCTTCTCTCTTGAGAATCACTCTCAATTTCAGCCCAGATTATGAAAACATGCTGAAAGCTAGACTATTTCATAACTCCACACATCTCACAGCCTATGATATAAATCTTCTGAACGAACTTAAAAACATACTAAGCCACTAAGTTATTTATCATAGTAAGAAAATACATTTTAAAGAAAAGTATATTAATCAAAGTTTTTGGCCTGCCCTCCTGTAATTAATTTTGCACATCCCTGGTATAATCTGAACAGGTAGTGAGACACAGGGACAAACAAAAACAAACATCCTTGAGGTAATAAATTTGATAGTTTTCTTTCCCCTCTTTCTTATTAACATGACAAAGTGTCGTACAGGTGAAGGGCGAAGGGGAGTAGATCTAAAAGTTTTGACAGAATAGAGAAGTACAGTAGCCCCATGGCTTCTTTGGTGCTGACTGACAGCTCACAGCTGACAGCTAAAGGCTTTGAAAAGTTACCAGACCAAATTATGTATCCCTACGCCGAACCAAATGATCTCTAAAAACATGTGTTTAGCAGCTGTCACTTCTGACGGTCAAAATTTAGGTATATACCTAAATGTTGACTGTCAAAAGTCAGCTGTGAACTGTCACTCAGCACCAAAGAAGCCACGGGGCTACTGTAGTTCCGGAAAACTAAACAGTTACTGTGTATTCAAGTCGTGTGGCCTGACAGAAATTGATACTTTCTTACTGAACGAGGCGGAAGCCTTAAACAAGCTATTGTCGGGAGATAACGTTTACACTTGTTAGAAAATTATTTTTACAAGAGCTCAATCAATTGCTGATAAATTTAACCAACCTAACAGACACGTATATATCTGTTTGAGAAGTAGGGGAGGGAAAGTTCAATAACTGACGTTGAGCCCTTGGGGTTTACTCATCTGTATTTCTATGGAGCGAAGCGGAGGAAAGCTGGGTAAATACAAATTATTAATAACTTGCACTCTTTTCCTGCTCGGGGCAAATTGTTTCCCATTCTTATAAGGCTAGGGATAGAAAGATTCGATTGAAGACAACAGTCTCGACTGAATGAATTGAAGAGTTATTTTCTGACTCTCAACGCCGCTCATTGAGTGGTCTCACATTTCATGATTTGTTGGTTACTCTTTGCAGAAAAATAGTTTTATGGATCGATTGGTTAGTAACTCACCCTATTGATGGTCACATGTTCTAAGCCACCGTTTTTCAAACTGTGCTCTACGGAGCACTTGGGCTATAGCTATCTCAAGCTTCGTGAGGCAATTTTAGAATATTCTTTATTTGATTTTCACACTTTTTGATAGCATCAGTAATTAGGATTACCAATTTTTTTCAAATCTTAACAAACAAAAACAATATTTGTCAAAGGTGCAGTCATAACATGTTATAGTTTCCATTTGTTTTTTTATTTATTAAATTTAACAGCTGTCGCTACTGAATGTTCATAATATTGGTGTGTAAAAATTTTATGAGCGGCTCCAGCATGTATTCTTTCTGGTGCAAGGGTTCCTTGGGCCTAAAAAACTTTGGGAAATCCTGGTCTTAGCCACTATGGTCTGCAACCTATGGCCCACCGGTCATTTTATCTTTCTTGCAAAAGATTTAACAAACAAAGTGTGTTCATAAAAATAGACTAAAAACTAATTACTATGTGAGAAATATAAAGTTGAAAATGTTTAGCTTGGTATCTATTTTTAACTGGCCCGCCAATTAATATTTTTTAGCCCAAAATAGCCCGTGATATTAAAAAGGTTCATGCCTCCTGGTCTAAAGTATCCCTTTGTAATAAATCGAATCGCCAGTGATGGGAGGGTTGGGGTTCGAATCTCTGCTGACTGGACTGAGGTTGTTTCTATAAGGTTTTTTCCACTCCATTCCCGCAAATGCAAGTACATTTCTTATCAACAGCGCGTTCTTCATCCGATCATTCCGCAAATAGGTTTTCTGTATCAATTGATTCGTATCTTACCCGCATCGGAGGTAGAATGTTCTAAGGCATCACTCTTGCAATTAACTGGACGGCCGATGACTGACTGATGGATTGAGGTTTGAATGCCGGTCGGGTGGTGTGTAGTTGAGGGTCGAAATTGTTTTTCACTCTCCTTCCACGCAAATTCTGCGGCGTTTCTTCCCAAATCAACCTTCCTCATCCCTGATGTATTATCGTATCAGTTAATATGCGTATAGCTCGAATGAACATTGAAACACGATTAAAAAACAATCCTATCTATCTATATATTCCTTTTTACGACGCGACTGACTAGTCAGCCAGACTCTCGGCGATTCTGCGAGTGATGGGAGCGCAGATAAATCAGGAGGTGTGTTGGTTCCCCTTGACAGAGGTCAACCTTCCTTTCCTCCAGGCACGATTTCACTCTCTGCTCGAGCAAGCCGACGTGTTTTCGCAACCCATTACCGTTGTAACCTTCAATTCACCACAGAAACCTACCCGCATGACGTCACTCCACTTGGTGACACTGTTGACACTGCTTACTTATGAGCCGCTGTATCAAGCATTGTAACGAGACATTGGAGGGGGGAACGGGGGAGGGGATGATCTTCATCTAGAGCTAATGATGAGGAAGGTCGGTCTACTACTGATCTATAGGGATGGACGTCGAACAAAAAACATCGATGTTATAGAACAATTTATTTAACGATACACTTACTAAACAGCGATGCTATAGAACAAAAAAAACCTCTATTATAGAGCAAATATAGTGTTCTATAACAAAGAAATGGTGCTATAGAACAAAAAAAAGTAAATGTTATAGAACAAAAAGTTGATGTTATAAAACAATAAACATCGATGTTACAGAACTAAAAATATCGATAATATAGAATAAAAAACATCGATGTTATAGAACAATGTATTTAACTGTACACCTAAAGTGGTATAGGATAAAATAAATTGGTTTTTTTAATTCTAAATAGAAACATTTTGAAAACTTTTGCCCCTATGTTGGTGTGAGCTATATTTTGAATTAATTAAATAGCACGGGATTTATGTAAGCCTGCGAGTCGTCTAGAATCTCCGGTAGGCAACCTCCTTAATAGTACTCAAAAATTAGTTTTTTTAAATGTGTTCTAATATTCAGAAAGATATTGTTATTATTGTTTTCAGTATAGAGTAATTGTAGAGCTTATGAAATCATTTCTGTGGTTTTTATTGAACGCCTAATGAATATTTTAACCTTCTCTGCCAATTATTTGTTTTCACAAATTGGAAAGCAAAATAAACCTTTGACAGGATTCATAACAACAAGTTATTCTGAGCTCTGAAGGGTAACGAACAAGTTAAACACGAACTGAGTCGTTTAAACAAGCAAGGTTTCCCCTCGAGTCGACTGTTCAAGGTTGCCCAAAGGTATCTAAAACTTTTTAGCGGAGTGTTGTAAATTATCACGCTCCACTCGTATCAACTCGACAGTTAAGAGTTAAGAATCATTATTAAGGTGATAATCAGGGTCTGCTGGTCCATTAAGCACGCTAACAAAGGTCCTAGGAATGAATTCCAAAAAATATAGTTGTTTTTTAATGTTTAAAAAATTATTTAAATGAGATAATAATTATTTTTAAATAAAGAAGTAACATTTAAATATTGTTTCTTATATTAAGAATTTAAAAAATATTAATTAACAACATAATCACTTTTATGTTCTTATGACACTCGGGGTCGCTTTGTCGGCGAATCACTTTGACATTTAATTAAAAACTTCCAAAAGTATAAATATAAAGGGAAGGCGAGGATGGATAGTATTTTTAAACACATTAAATAAGAGGAGAAGGGGTCACAACTTGTTTTTATTTATTTATCTCTTTTTTAATTTATTTTTCTTTTACCTCAACATTATTGCAGCCTATTATTATTTTGCATCACTTAAGGGCTCACCTTGGCCTCGTGAAACCCTTACCGGTTATGACATCCGTGTCTTGATAAATCACTTAAATATTGTTTAAATAATTGTTTTCGTCATATGGCATATATGATCTGGAGGGACATAACATCTGGGCTCGGTCGCCTTATGTGAAGACTACTAGCCGCTCTGGTGGCACAGAGAATTGCCCAGGGTGCACCACAGAAGGTTGTTTTGTCTACACGTCGTACCCGTAATGAGATGATGTGATGATATTTATTATGAAGTTGTGGAACTTTAGCCTAACTAACCAAACCCTGGTGACCGATGGTATAGTTCGCCTTAAGGGGAAAATACCCAAGTTACCAGCCGGGAATCGAACCCAGGACCCCTAGACTCGTAGCCAGGTGTACTGACCACTACATCATGGGGCCGGTTAGATGAAAGATTACACCTGAAAACGGAAATCAGAGTCGTGAATTTTGGCCACGCCACTACTTTACCTTTGATATATCCAGGAATTGCCCTGCGCTCAAGGTCATTCTTCACCCATAATTCTGTGATAGACGTGTGAATTTATCGGCTTCTATTAGTACAAACACCGTGACTACAAAATTCCAATACCGAGTCAACAGTGGCTGTGATTCAATTATGGCTATGGACACGAAAATTGAACCCGGGATCATTTGGTCTAGACCGCATGCCCAACGGTGGGGTTTTTATTATTTAATGTAGGTAATGTTTGATAAAGAAATCATATTGTGGGTCAATATGAAACTGATTACGCAAAGAATGAATTTGATGAATATGTTGTGTGCATTTACCAATATCAAAATTATTTGATTACTCAAAGGGCTCTGTGAAATATAATTGGTATACCGTCATTGGGTGAGGGGTCGAAGGGGAAGGGGGAAGAACAATGCAAATATTATATACACACCCGTGACAGTGGACACACAGACAAAAACATCAGTCTTCCGTCTAGACTGGTTTGCCTGCTAACTCTCTGATAACTTCTGATAAAGAGTTATGATGGAAAAATTGTGGTTCCGGGAATATGGACCTATTTCAGAACTCCGGATGCAAAACCAAGAATTTGTGAGATCCGAATATATACACTAATTGGTTAAGGGTAGGTAAATGTAAATTCAAGAGAAAATGTACCCACATTTACGAATAGATAAGAGTTAAACTCAATTTGGGAATGAGGGTCATCCTCAAATTATTCTGCTGTAATTTGAACCCCGACCTCCTGCCCCTTCACCGGTCAACCGGACCAGACAATGTCAACGTCTTAGCAACGTCTCAGACGATGCGGGTGATAGACGGTGTGACTAGCGAAGAAACAAAATCACCCACTGACCTTTCCGTGTAGGCCTATACGCTACTACCTTCCATCAGGACATAATTTGAAAAAGGAGTTAGTTTTCAATCCCATGACCCAAGACAATACTGGAGAGCCTATTTGAGAACGTAATGTACACTAGTAAAAATGCCTTTAAATCCTTAGGTCCCTCGAAAAAGCTTCGCCATTCAAGGATATTCTCTGCCACATTTTTTGAGGCGTCTCGTGACTTTCCAAGTTTTCTGCCTTCTTTTGTCGATGGTCCTCCACCAAGTCATCCTTGGCCTGCCCTGACATCGGTTTCCTTGCGGTTTCCAGTCCAGAGCGTCTCTGGAGACGTTTTCATGGTCTCTCCGGAGAGTGTGACCAAGTCATTGCCACTTTAATCATTTTATCTCCAGTTGTATGGACTTCTGGTTGGATTTGTTACACAGCTCCTCATTTGACACTATGCTTGGCCACCATAGGACCAACATGTTCCTTGAGCATCTGTTGATGAAGGTCTGTAGTCTCTTGTCATCTTCACTTGCAAACCACCTTATCTCCAGTTCAAATAGGCTTAAGAACGAGTGTCCAATATTTAGATAGTATTCACATAGATTCTTTGGCGTGCAGATGGGAATATTGAGCAGAATTATTATTATTAGCACCGCGTCTTACTGCCCGTTCGGGTTGTACGCACTATTAAGCAGAAAAATGAAGGAGGGGGAGAGTGGAAAAACTTTATGAAAAACCACCCTCAGTACGCCCAAATGGAATTCAAACCCCTATCTCCCTGTCATAGGCAATCCAAATTATTGCGAGGATGACGCCTTAGACCAGTGCCTCTCAATTATTTAACACCAAAGGCCAAAATTTTATATATATAATGTACTGGGCCAGAGGGTGGAACAACTTAATTTGGTGAATTTAATAGACTCAAAACTACAACTAAGTACCTCATAATATTAAAAGCATTATTTTTATTTTAAGATTTAGACCTTCGCCATACTGTATCCCGTCACGCCTAGGACAGGGTTGTCGGACGTACGATGTAAAACAGTATTGTTAAGTTGTATACATATTATTATTTTTCAGTTTAATTATTTACATTGGGCTAGACACACATCCTTAGCGGGCCGCATTTGGCCCACGGACCATCTATTGAGAACCACTGCCTTAAACCATTTTGAGCCACCGGTACGGGTATCGTTATTACTATTTTTATCTCCGCTTCTTACTACCTGTTCAGAGGCATATTAGGTAATTACTCTAATTGGATCATTAGTATTACTTTATATTACTAGAACCTATATATAATACATACCGCAAAGATTAAAAACATTTTTACTCGCGGTCATGGGTCTTACTACCCGATGGGCTATTCACAGCAGATAAGTTAAAATAATTTAGAGGAAAACTATCAAGGAAATGCTCAGAGAAATATTAAATAAACACAAGCAAACTGATTTGATGGTAACGATCCTAAAATACTAAATCTATGCCTTCATAATATATCAAAGCTTTAATTTAAACCATCACTCTTTCCAGCTTTCAGCTTTTTATTCAAGTCATATTATTTTCCACTACCGGCTTGCTAGGTCCGTCGTAGCTTCATATGCCTTATAATCTCACCTAAGACTATGACAGGAACAACATCCAGTCCCCGGTCATTAAATTATCACTGTGAAAGTGTAAAACCACATTAAACAAATTATAGATTTTCTGACTATGTTGGGAATCGAACCCGGGACCTTTATCTCAGTGGCCAGACACTATACCGACTGCGCTAAGGTGTCGGATAATCTATAAAAGTTGTCGGGTGGGTAAAAATAATTAGGAGTACAGTGGTTAAAGCCACGTGCTAAAGAAAATATACACCGCGTGCCACATTGGGCTCTCGTGTCATAGTTTCAACACCCCTACCTCTAGAAGGATCAAACCACCCGCAGATGCCAAGCAAACGCTGGTTGTGTTATTACTTATGCCATTGTTATGATCGCTATTATAACCTATTATTACTGTAATAGACATAAAGGTGAACAAAGGAGCACGGTTTCAACGCCATAGGACTAGGGTTAACCGCATTGCAGACTTAATACCACACGCAACACACTAATTTGGGCTCAACACATATGTCGCTCGCTGTTAATTAAATAGAGCATATTAATTTTGCTTTTGTGTTAAAATAAAATTGCTCTAATAACAACAAATGGCTTTAAAATATCCATGTGTGTGTGTATAATCCAGTGGTGTAACTAGTGTTAGACGGGTGGGGCACGTGTCCTGGGCGCCAAATTTATTAACAGTACTAGCAAAAATATATATTAGATATTTTAACGATAAAAGAATATATTTTTTAATTATTCTTTAACCGGTACCAATATATGAATTGAGCCAAATTTTAAAGAACAGTTTTCAAGGGGCATCGTGTTTGTTATTTACCTTGGGTGTCATCAATCCCCATCAATCCTAGGGGAGCGTGTTGTTTGCACCCGGGTTGGTAAAGCTCTTTCAAAAAAACGTGGGTGCTTCCGCCTGCATAAAATAAACCGTAAGTGCGAATAAAAGAATGTTTGAGTTTGGGAGGGGGGAGATAAAACACCTGTTTAATGCTGTTTTATTGCAATTTTTAAATGGTTTGTTGGTTGCGCCCGTGCTGGTAGCGCCTTTTGAAAAATCGGAGGCGTTAGCGCCCACCTAAAACAAACCGTAATTGTTCGCATCCGTCGGTGATTCAAAGCCTTGATACTAGCAACTGGAAGTCATTAAGAGGACGTGTATGACGTTTATTTTTTGATCGGTCCTGTTTCAGAACTACTAGTATGAAGGAATGTCGGTAGGTTAGGTTAGGTTGGGTTGGGTTAAAATAGGTTAAGCTGGGATGGGTTATGTTAGCTTAGACTAGGGTAGGTTAGTCATTGCCCTGATATCTCTATTTTGTCGGGAGGGAGGGGGTATAAACCAGAAATTAAATATTTTTGAATGGGAATAGCATAAAAAAGTTGTAAATACATTCATTTACTTTCTTTGGAATAATAATAAGGATTTAAATACTAAGAGGGTGCAAACACACATGGGTGCAACCAACACTTAGTCAATCCCGGCTACGCCTCATGTGTGTGTCTACATTTTATATAAATGATTAGAGAGAGAGAAAGTGTATATATATATATATATATATATATATATATATAAAGAGAAAGAGAGCTATTTCACAAATTATTCAATATTAATTAAATAACCAACGTCACTAGCTGTGTATTTGTTTTCCACCGCATCTTGCTATTCGTGCGGGCTTTTCATATATGTTAATAAAAATAATTGAGTATGGATTAACAAAGGTGAAAATTTGTAAGAAAGAGGAAGAACAGGAAACCATTTAGTCAACAAAAAACCCAATACGTTCGACTTGAATTTAATATCGGAACTTCACATCACCGGTAAACCGAATAAAAAATAACTTACGAAAAGAAAGGGGGGGGAGGGGAATGCATCGGTGATCGAATGGTCCAACGCGTCACCCTCGTTTTGCTAATGGTTTCTGATGATGGGGAGATTATAGTTTGAATTCCGATTAGGTGTACTGGTGTTGGTTTTTATAAACATATTTACCACTCTCCTTCCACTCAAATTTAGGAACATACCTTTAATATTACATCTTCCTCGTCTCTATTCCATTAGCGTAATTAATGTATGTGGACAGCCAGAACAAAAAATAAGACGCGATGGAGAGAAAAATTAGAGAAAAAAACACCTTAATTACACCGACCGGGATTCGAAACCCTATTTCCTCTGTCACCGGCAAACCGGACAAGATAAGCTTGATATTTAGTCCGCGTGCCCACAGATTCGGATATTGAAATAGTTATTACCTGCCTCGGTGGCCGCATGATTTAAGGCGTCCCTTTCTCAATAAACTAGATTACCGATGACAAGGAGATTGAGGTTTTAATCTCGGTCGGGTGTACTGAGGATGGTTTTTCCGAAATGGTTTTCCACTCTTCCTTCGTGTAAATGCATGTATACATCCTCTGAATTCAACTAGCCTCTATTCTTAGCTCATTAGCGTAATTAGAACATAATGCGTATAGCCTGAACAGGTAGTAAGACGTGGTGATAAAAGTTATTATGTTGGGCTGGAAGCTATATTTGCAAAGCACTTGAACAAATATTTTCCTTACATCTCATAATGGCTCAAGACGTTAACACTCACACATTCCACTCAGTGGCTGGCAGATTTTTGATCTAATCTCGAAATGGTATTGTATATAATATTATAACTTTCAGCTAACCTATCTATCACCTCTGAGGTAAATGCAGGTTTTATGTATAAAAGCTTTATCTTCGCTCTTTTCTCTCTCTCAGTTAACTGTTGCCAAATTTCTTCACTTTCAGTTATGTCTGATGTGCTGGTTTAAGACGGAGCTACTGGCAACATCGACAAACAGTGGTGCAAAATTGTTCTTATATTATTTAAGGGGATATCAACCACATGGAAACCAAATGATGACAACGCTGTTCCTCAATCGTAACCATACATTTCCTAAAAGATAGAATGTTGAGTGAAAATCATTCGATAGAATTTGTAATGCCCTATAAAAAGTTTCGAATACATTTTATGGCGACAATTTACAGCCAACACATTGACAATCCACTAGTTCCTTGGTTAATAGGTCATAGCTTATCGATATCTAAATCCATTAATAGCCAATTACTTTCCAATTACGATAAAAGAATCAAACTGGGCTACCTAAATTAGACAATGCATGCAGCTTGGCCATAAGTATGTCCTTCCGGGAGGGAAGTAATTAAAATATTATCATTAAAGTAATCTGTTCAGAAACCTTAACTCAGTCAGTAGCGTGTATGTCTACTGAGTTAAGAATCTCCTATTCGATTCTTGACATGGCTGAAAAAATGTGGGTTTTCCTTTTCACATTGATGAATTAATGGCCGGGGGTTGGATTTTGTGTCTGATATGATCAGTCGGTTCAAAGAGTGCACGTTAGATACCTCAAATAAATAAAAATATTAATATATAAGATTCGTAAATACAAATAAACTCATTTTTATAGTCTGATAATATTTTCAAATTTTATATTCAACATTTTCCTGCGTCAATTTTATTGTTTTCTAACTTGAATGATACAGGACCTTATTATATTGACTCTAAAATTGCTTTTATTGATACTGACTTAATTGCTTAAACCGAGCTCTGAGTAAAGAGGGTGGATTCTAACGCGATCGGTTGTACTGTACGGTGATGGGCTATTCACAGTGTCGTGCCGTGGAGTGTTTCCAGGGTATTCAGTGCTTGTTTAGATATGTGATATGTTCTCACACTCTAGTAGCTTCCCCATTTTACCAAACATGCATAGGTTCTGCTCTGTATGGAAATGAATTCTCAGCGGACATGACTGATAAGAAAATTTCCCAATTAAGTCATCAGTTTAAACTTTTTTTTTATCACCACATTTTACTACCGTTAGGGTTGCACGCATATGTAATAATTACGTGAATGTGTTTAATATGAAACCCGCCTCGGTGGCGTAGTTGGCTAACGCGCTTGTCGTGTTGAGCTCGACTGCTGAGGACGGGGAGATCGAGGTTCGAATCTCGGTCGGGTGAACTGGGGGTGGTTTTTCCTAAAAGGTCTTCCCCTCTCTTTCTCCACGCAAATTCGGGTTCATTTCCTTTAATTCAACCTTCCCAATTCCTAATCCATTAGCGTAATTAGTACTTAAAAAAGCGTATAACCCGAACGGGTAGTAAGACGCGGTGCTAAATATTATATTATATGTTTAACATAAAGAATGTTTCATTAACAGGAATTGTAGGTGAATTTGCATTGCTGGAGATTTGAAAACAATTTAGGAAAAAACACCACCAGTATGCCCAACCGAGATTTGAACCCCTTATCTCTCCGTCATAGGAAATCCAGTCTATTTTGAGAGTGACACCTTAGATCATTTGACCTTCGAAAGCGGGTTTCCTAACAACAATTTACAAGACGTCACTGGTTGTTCCCTCTTATAAGGGGGTTCTGTGTACAGTGTGGGAATGCTAGACGTGCAGTCCAATAAAATTCACTTGTAGACATCATCATTGTCATTCAATAGTACCCATAAATATATAATTTAACCAATCATACTTCGGTGTCAAAAGCGTCACCCTCTCAATAGACTGCGCTGCCATTGGCGGGAAGAGTGGGGTCCAAATATAATGGTTTTCTACTATCCCTTCACCCAAATGCTTGTACACTTCTACTAAATTCAACCTTACTCTCCACACACAACTGTATACACACACAAGCATATAAACCAGACGGGTAGTAAAACATTATAATAAAAGATAAATAAACACAAGTCGTACGCCCCCACCCCCCCCAGGCGAAAAAAATCCTAAGACAACTTTATGGTTTGTCTAAATAGATTAGTTAATGTTATTAAATTCTACGCCTAGAAGCTTCCATTGGAAAATACAGATTTTAGTACAGAAATGAAATCATGAGGCCAACCATAAACCGGAAGTACAATTTTAAAAGAACAATATCCAATTATTTTCCTGACGCTGGGTTAGGGATGATAAAGGAATAATTTTAGAGGTAAGCTACCCCCATTTGCGTGGAAAGTTAGTGGGAACTCCGCTATCTCGGCCACCAGCAGACCAGTCTTAGACGAGACTGACGCCTTAGTCCACTCAGCCACCAAAGCGGTTTTTTCTTCTTATCGTTAAACTTTAAACTATTTGAAAATAAAGCAAGTATTGATTCTATTTCATATATTTTAAAAATAAATGTTAATGTGTTAATTTCAGTATCACTAGAATAACTGTTCAATTTGCTTGTAAGGTTTTCCCTAAATGTTATACTCACTTACCCTTCATGAAAATGCTGGTACATTTCCTCTAACCTCCATATTCTATTACCCTACTCCACTTGTATAATTATGTGGATAGCAAGGAGGGATNAGGATCAGGAAAATATCACCCTTAGTTCCTCAGCTGGCCAGAGCTTGAGCCATTTGAACCCCGACCCCTCGGTTCAGCCATCCGCGTTCACGCAGAGCTAGCCCTGCCGTTCACCGCATTATTATACTTTCAGCCACGGCAAGTCACGCTTCTGATTGGACAGCCATGACTCGGAAACAATTTTTAGTTCCATTTCGCAAGTTGTGTATGGGGGTCTTTTGTTGTGTCACCACCACCTAATTAAAACACCTGAGTGCGCCTTATTTCACCTTAAATATTGTTATAAAACTATTTACATAAATGGGCGTGGCTAGGGCTGTCAAACTTTTCAACTCGGTGGCACCCCTCGATCATTCAAGCTGAACAAATAAGCCTGATTCACACAAACCAAACAAACGTTTAAGAAACTACACTTATTTGAGTGCAAGATGACTAAAATTTCTAAGCTGAAGGTAGCTCATATTATTTATACGTTTAAACAAATGGAAATTGGCTCCAAAACTGGATGAGGCTGAGGGGAGTGGGGGAGGTTACATAATGATGAATTACATACTCTGTACTTATCACATGGCATTGTTAGAATAATCAAGTCTCGTAGATTATGTGTGGGCAGGCAGGGCATGCAGCGTGAATGGGAGATTCTAGAACATTGTTCAAGGAATTGACTGGCAAACTAATGAAATGAGACCATTGTAAAGAACTAGACGCAGACGGGAGAATAACATTAGAATGTACCTTAAAGAGAGAGTTTTATCCAGTCCACTTCATTATACCCTATCTCAAGATAGGGATAGGATGTAATGAAGTGGACTGGATAGAACTAGCTCATGATAAGGGTAGGGTGTAATGAGTTGGACTCTATAGAACTTGCTCGAGATAGGGATAGGGTGTAATGAAGGGGATTAGCTTGACCTATTACAAGATAGAGATGGGTTTCAATGAAGTGTACTGGATATAACTATCTCAAGATATGGTGTAATGAGGGGGAATGGATATAATTAACTCAAGATAAGGATAGGATGTAATGAGGTGGACTGGATATAACTATCTCAGGATAGGGATAGGGTATAATGTGGGGGACTGGATAGAATAAGTTCAAGATAGGTATAGGGTGTAATGAAGGGGGCTGAATAGAACTATCTCAAGATAGGGATAGGTGGTGTGCTTTTGTAAGTGCGGTAATGAACTTTCACGTTCCTAATGCCACAGAGTAAGTTAGTAAACAAATGGAAAATTAAACATTTTAAAAACTTCTAAAATCGTTGGGTTGAAAGATAGGTGATAGATACATCCCTTAGACTCACACCCGCCTCGTCCCCCAATCCCTTTGATAGTAATCTGCCAGTTGGACTACGAGTCATTCAAATATCGCGCGGTTCCATGCGCCAAAAACTCCTCTAGCGTTATTTGTCTGAAATAACGTTATCAACAAATACAAATGCTGACCCGGTAGGTGTGGGTGTATTTATGTGTATGAGAGTGTGTGTGAATGTGTACCTGTGTGTGTGTGTGTGTGTGTGTATATTTGTGAGTATGTGTAAATAATGTATGTGTGTGAGAGTGTGTGTGAACCAGCCTTGTTCCTTTAAGAAAGGCGTTGCTGCAAAAGATTAAGAGCAACTAGGGTGACACACTAAACAAGTCTGCCAACTTGATAGTGGAGTAGGAAGTGCAATTAGAGTGTGAGTAGAGAGTTTGGGCCAGAGGCGATCGATGCATTGCAACGGTACCACTGGTTCCAGGGCTGGTCACCGCCAGGCGGTTAGCAGAACTATGCAGGGGCTGCTAAGTAACATTGCGGCATGATACTATAAGGGAAATATCCTTACACTGCTGTATTTATTACGATAACGGCAGTCCTGAAAGCTTCAAAACCATTGAAACGATCCTCAATTATCTTAACATGATTTCATTAAATTTAAAAAAAAAACTCAATCTATATGAGAACGTCATGATCTTTGTTTAGTACTATTTACTTTTATGTAAAAATTGTAACATTTCTAGTAAAAGTCCTTGAATATAAACTATATTTAGCTTTTTATTGTTTTTAAATAAAAAAATCTTGCTTGATATATAAATATGATCTTTTATATTTATTTCGGAATGAACCATATTTTAAAATAACAAATTATATGTTAATTAATGCGAACCTTTTTAACTAATACAATACACCCAAGTTTTCCAATATTTATTATTAGTATTAATATATATTTATTAAAATCTTCATAGTACCCACATTGGTGGTCGAATAGTCGCGTAAATCACGCAACAAATTGTATTTCTGTTGATAAGGAGATCAGGGTTTGGATATTCGTCGGAGTTACTAAGGCTGTCTTTTTCCTAAATGGTTTTCCACTCTCCCTCTACGAAATTACGGGTACACTTACTCTAAGTGTAACCTAACTCACCTCTAACACATTTGCGTAGTTTTTACATTTGCTTTAAATCCAAACAGGTTAAGATACGTTGATTAAAAAAAGTAAGAATAAATTGGATTGCATCTCACCGTAGCTTTAAAAATAAAAAGTAGAGTAATTTTGAAGAAATGATGCACGTTATAATTAACTCTAAAGATTTCAAAAACAAATAAGGTCATCTTTAACATTTGAAAAGTAAACAAAACCACACATTCCTACACATCATAAATTTATAAGACAAAGAATCATGACGCATACCTATCCGACAAACGCATTCAAACGAGCCGCGTTTATTTTGTAAGGGCGTAACATTTGTTTTGTCAATATAGCTTATTGATACGCGTAGAAGCCAGTTTTGTTAAGAATTTACGGATATTGCGTAATAACTAGAAACAATCGACTCAACCTTTCCATCGCATTATGTGAGTTACACAACAAACTTTCATTTGAGATAAAAGAGTCCAGAGGCCCTATTCTCCAATATCTAATGCAGGGACTTTCAACCTGGGGTGAACGTACCTGCAAGGGAACGTGACAATTTTTTAATATTCTCTGTTTTCCACACATATCACTGCCCGTTTGGGTTATACGCTTATGTACTAGTCAGACTAATTTGTCAGTGATTAGGAATGTCGAATATATAGGAAGTGTACCCACATTTCCATGGATGATAAGGGAGAGTAAAAGCATTTAAGGAAAACCACCCTCAATACACGGAATTCTAACCCCGTTTTAACGCGCGTTTGGCGTGTGCTCTTGAGGAACATTAAAACCCTAATGTCCGTTCAGTTGATCGCACGCTTTTGCCGTGGACAGTCGTCATGATGTAGGCCAAGTGCTTTGATACCGAATTGTTTAGCGATTAAACGTAGTAAATTCCAGACATTTAGGACATGGAATGGCTGGAATATAAGATTTAGTAGACATTCTAAAATAATTGAAAGCTTTCCTTTCATAATTCTCTCAGTTTTGGGTAAAGGGCCAGTTAGTTTATCTCTTCAAATAGGATGCACCCAATATTGCCTCTGTCTTTATTTACACCGCTTATAGCAACGATAGAGAATTCAAAGATACGTTACTTCAACTTCCATGGCAGGTGAGCTCAGAGTAGAGGCTAACACTTGCTTGTGTGTGTAGGTCACCACATTTTGCTAACGCTCAATCAGCGTCATGTTAATCGCCTCAAGTGTGCGGGCTCTTAGAGTGACTAGACTATTCTACCATCGAAGCGAGTAATATTAAGAATACCACGTCATTTTCCTCCCCCAATCACGTCATACTACCCATAAAAAATTATAAGAATTGTAATTACGATGATGGGATTAGGAGGAGGTAGCTAGAATTTAAGAGGAAATAAACCCACAAGTTCGTTAAAAGTTTGGATGAGTGTTCTAGTGCCTTACTTCCTCCCTTTCTTACCCTAAATCTCCCCCCCCCCTCACACCAACGCTATCTCCCCTTCCCTCTACACTCCTAAAATTGATTCCTAGATATATACTTACTTTACTTAGGGTACGATTGAGCTATTTTGACATCCCCTCCTCCCTTAAATTGATTCCTACATACGTGCCTAGCAGGATATGAATCAAAGAATCTCCTTTGATCAAAGTTACATATCACTCCAATTCAAACCCACTTCATTGGCCGAATGGTCTAAGCCCTAAAGCGTCCTTTTTGCAATATAATAGATTGCCGATAAAGAGGAGATCTGAGTTCGATCCCGGTCAGGTGTACTAAAATTGGTTTTACCTAAATGGTTTTCCACTTTGCGGGTACAATTCCTCTAAATTCAACCTTATTAGTCCCTAGCACCTTTAACTTAATTAGTGCATAAGCGTGTAGCTGGGACAGGTAGTAAGACATGGTGCTAAAAATAATTCAAATTCAAGCTTGTAAAAGAATATTACGTCATCATTCTAAGAATGACTTTGCACATGTCAGGTTTTACAATATATGTTACATAATTCAATAAAACTACTTTATAATTTTTTGCGTGCAAGTTATGAAACCTGAAACCCGACAATAGACCAAAAAACAGGCGATTTGAATGTATATTTTATACTGTCAAAGTGAAAGAGCATCTCCTAGTAAAAGAAAATTACTTTTTAAAATTAAGTTATATTACGCTTCGTGTGAATGTTATAAACATGCTGTGTTGTTTTTACTTTCTCATATTCACATAAAGTATTGAGATCTTGAAAATAAACTTTCTCAAGATTATGATTAGTCTTTACGTTTTATGTGTTCACGAACCCAAAAAAGTGGATTTTACAATACAATCTGTACCCATGTCTATCTGTCCCTGGCCACGGATCCAAAATGGTTTTATGGATTTTGTTGAAACTTGATATTTATATTTTATAGGGCTGTAGCACAAAACTTTTTTTCGCCCTAGCCCTTCAATTAAAGGTAGTTTAGAGATGGGTAATTTTTTGACTTCCAAATTTTTCGAAAATGGTTATGCTGATTTTGTTTAAAATTTATATCTAGGATTTTATTCACACGAAAAATAGCATTGTATAATTTGTTTTTGGGCAAAAATTGGTTGAAGGGTAATGTACTGATGGGAAAAATTTTGAAAATTATAATTATTTAAAAAATAGTTATAACAATTTTGTTCAAAATGTATATTTGTAAAATGTATTGTATGACAAATAAATTTATAAATGTTTATGTGGTAAAAACTCATTCATAGTTAGACTTAGTGTAACGATGACTGATTTTTCAAAAACTTGAAATATTTAAAAAAATAGCTTTAAATATTTGGTTCTAAATGAATATTTTATATGGTAATTAACACTATTTACTTGGTTTCGGGTAAAAATTCGTTAAAAGCTCGTTTGCTGATAAGTGATTTTTGATAACTCGAATTATTTTGATAATGGCTATAACGATTTTGCTCAATGTGTATATCTGGGGAGTGTTTGACATGAACATAACAAATTAAGCTTTACACTTATTTTGGGTGAGAAATTCAGTTTTGGGTAGTTTACTCATGACGGTTTTTTCAATTTGAATCTTTTAAAAAGTGACTTTAACGATTTGGTTCGAAATTGGTATCGGAGGACTATTTTATACTCTCAATAATAACGTAAAATTATTTATCTGAAATAATTTAATTTAAGTATAGCTTACTTACGACAGTATAGAAAATTTGATTTTTTTTAAATTGACCTTAAAAAATTAACCTTGAAAAGTGAAATTAAAACGGAAATATGGGAATATTTTTTCATGATAAATAAAAATACCTTTCTATTTTTACAAATGTAAAATAATTTTAGGGTTGTTTACAAATAATTTACTATTGAAAATGTAAATTTTGTTAGCTAATAATCTATTTGAATAATTTGGTGTACAATTTTATGTATAAAGATTGATTATTGTGATTAATAAGATAATGTGTTTGTTTTTATCAGGAAAATAAACTTAGGGGTAGTTTAAAATCAAAATCAATTTTTGAAAACTATCATTAAAGCTATAATACACAATATGAGAAATTTAGTTCAATTTTGTGGTATTATTTATTTTATTACTTTTTATAACCAAAATATTATATTATTAATAATTGAGATACTAAGAATATGGACATACCAAAATAAAGATTTTTTTCGTCTCGGTAATGAACTAGATTGCGCACTAGATTACCTTGAACAAAAATACCTTATTTGCCATCTCTATCATTTCTTATATTCCATTCCTACTAAAGATAGTCCAGAAAACATTAAATGGTACATATCAATCCCAATTCATTCCTTTTTTTCCCCAGAGTGTGTTACTATTCATTCGGGCTATACGCTTATGTAATAATTACTCTCAAGTGGCAGGGATGAACAAAGTTTCATTTAGAGGAAGTGCACCGGCATTTTTGTGGAGAAATAGAGTGAAAATTTGTTTTTAAAATATCACCCTCAATACAGCTGAACGGTATTTGAACCCCGATCACCCTATCCTTGGAAATCCAGTCTATTGGGAGAGTGACGCCTGAAACCATTCGACCACTAAAGCAGGTTTTAAAACTATAAACATACTAATAATTGTCCACTAAAATTGCCGTGACGCCATCTTGAGACCATTTCATTCCTATTATTCCATATTATGTTTTTTCACAGGCCTATCGATGTATATTATGAATTTTATTCGTGAAAATTCATTAGAATACGTTTAAGAAGTTTTAAAACCATTTAACCCGTTTCGATGGTCGTATGGTCTAGGGTGTCACTCTATCAATAGGTTGTACTGCCAATGATGGGAAGATCGGGGTTAGGATCCCGGATCGGGTATATTGAGGATTAATTTTCCCTACAGAGATGTTCTTCTCTATCTCCACGCAAATTTGGATACATTCACTCTAAATTCAAGTTTCTCATCCCTTACACACTAATGTAATTAGTTCATATGCGTATAATACAAACGAGAAGTAATACTACGCGGTGCTAAAATCAAAATTAAAACAATATTCGTTATTTTCGTATTCTTGTTTTGTCAATTGTGAATTTAAAAAAATATTTGTAGTTGTAAATAACAAAATAAAACATGTTTCTGACATTTACACAAAGAGTACTTACTATCCCCCAACCACGCCTACCTGGTTGACGCATCGCACAAGAACTCTATCCACAGGAGACTTGGAGTTTTCCACAGCATCTGCCCGGGCCCTACACCACGTGGCGCCCATCCTCGGTTTGTGGACACCTTCCAACTACTGAATCTGTGCTGTTATCAATCCAGAATAAGGGTCTTCCCCGTTCGGGCGATCTTCATGCACACTAACACACCTGGGATCGATTCCCAGCACAACACAACCGTCTCTGACCAATCGAACTTATGTTTGGCTCATTTTCAAACCAACAGAAGTTGTGTCCAAATACCAGTATGACGGGCATCAAAGTTTGAATATTATTTTTGACACCTCTCACTTATGTATCGATGGCTTCTATCCAGTATGAATAGTGCTAAAAATCCAAAATCTTCTTTTAAAGGTATCCAGGTTACCAAAAGTGTCCTTAATTCAAGTTACCAATAGTTTTCTTCAATCCATTTACCAATGTTGTTCTTCATTCAAGTTACCAATAGTGTTCTTCAATCAATTTACCAATATTGTTCTTCAATCTAGTTGCCAATAGTTTCTTCAATCCAGTTACCAATACTATTATTCAATACATTTACTACTTTTGTTCTCTAATCCGGTTACCAAAAGTGTCCTTGATTCAAATTACCAAAAGTGTCCTTCATTCAAGTTACTAATGGTGTTCTTCAATCCAGTTACCACTATTCTTCCTAAATCCAGTTACCAATAGTGTTCTTCAATCCAGTTACCACTATTCTTCCTAGATCCAGTTACAGATAATGTTCTTCAATCCATTTACCAAGAGTATTCTTCAAATCCATTTACCAGTAATGTTCTTCAATCCAGCGTGAGAAGTTTCAAAAATCCAATCATGAATCTGGACACCTTCCAGCTAGGGTCATCCTCCTTCGTCCTGTAGGAATGACCTCCGAGGACCTCAGTCCAACGAATATTGGTGCGTCTAATTAAGCTCCCTGATTAGATTCCCGACCGCCATCTGCTAGTGTGACCGCTCTGGTTGCCGGCGAGCTGCTATACTGGAGTCGTGATTTCACTTCACCTGGTTCAGGAACCGCCTTCAACTCTTTTTACTTTATTACCACCCCCTCGTCCCCCTCCTCCCTTTCACGTGCGGCCTTGCTTTGCGACCTGTTTGCCGAGCTGTGTTGTGGCTACGTCACACAGTTCGAGATCCGACATCGAGTCTGCAGGCGATGTGTGAGGTATAGTCGTGAGCGAAGATTTGTTGGGATATTTTTTAAATATTTGTTGTCACCGAGTCTCACTCACAATCCGTTTGGATTATACTTACTAAGCTAATGTGTTAGGGATAAGGAAGATCGATTTAGAGGAAACGTAGTCGCATTTCCATGGGAGGAGAGTGTGAAACAATTTTAGGGAAAAATAACGTCAGTACACCCGACCAAGATTTGAACCCCGATATCCTTGTCATTGGCAGTCCAGTATCTTGCACGAGGGACGCCCTAAATTATTCAACCACCGAAGATGGTTGTTAAAATTTACTTTAGAAAAATAGGTGGTATTTTTTTGATCTTTCAGTGTTTCATTAATATGCTAATGATGAATAGTTTAAGTGTGTAGTTTAAATAATATCTAGGAACATGTAAAATCTAATTTTCATAGGAAGCGTCTGAACTGACAACAAGAAAAGTGACTAGCTCCTTCTACATCATACGTCAATTCATTTGATTTGTTACATAACACCATTTTTAATTTTTAAGTTATCAAAGTGTATCTAGCAGGAACTGTCCTCGGCACGACGTCATAGAAGGCAAGGTTGAGGAAAAGAGGAAATTAGGAAGAAAGGAGACTTGAAGGAAAGAAGAAAATTCTGGGAGCTGAAGGAGGAAGCAGAGGACAGGGTGCATTGGCGGTCTAAGTTCACTTACAAAAGGAATGGATCTGTCGTAAGACAGAACGCATAATAATGAAAATCTAAGTAAAGAGAAAGATCTAGATAAATAAAACAAAGCACACTAGTTTTTATGCGGATATATTTTACGTCATCCATGCTTATTACTCAAGTTATGTGTCACTTAATCACTAGTTCGTGTTAATACTGTTAAGTAGTTGGTTTAAACAATATTAAATGTTTGTATATGTCATATTTAGTGAAATATTACAAATCTGTTCATAATATATCAAAGTTATATACTTCCTTCAATATGTTTCGAAGATTCGAAAGTAAGTGTGGATGTCGAAGCCGGAGAGAAACACTCCTCTAAAAATAATGTAAATGAAGACTGCAAAAAAAAACCTTTGTATTTTCTAAAAGTTTCTTTCTCCCAAACCCCCCACTGTAGCTAAAATGAAGTGGCCGCGAAAGTTAGATCGCTTGTCTTCCAACCGTGAGCTCCTAAGAACCGAGTGTATGTTACGTAACACTACTTTAATCATCACGAGCCCGTATACTTCCCGTATATAACCTACTGAGGCCTTGAACACATCCCCTCATACTTTTTTACCCAACTATGAGCCACTTAGGCCAACCTCGGTGCTCTTGGGGTAAAGTGATCGCCTCAGGACCTAATGTTCCTCTGGGTTTGCAGGATTTATCTTTAGCATCCGGCGGAACTGTCATTGCTAAAGGATTGAGAAACTATATTGCATCAGGTAGAACTAACATAGCAAACGAAATTTAGGAAATATATTAGCATTAGGAATAACTAACGTTAAAATTAGGATGGAGGAATTATATCGCCATCAGGTAGAACTATTATATAAAATGTGATGGGGGAATTATATTGGCTTCAGATAGAACTATCATACCAAATGTGAAGGAGGAACTATATTTCATCAGGTATAACTGCCATAGATAATGTGGAGGAATTATATTGTCATCAGTTATAAATGTAATTGCGAAAGAGATCAAGGAATTATATTGACATCAGATAGAACTACCATTGCAAATGAGATGAAAGAACAATATTGACATCCAGGAGAAACATCTCAACGTGAAGAAAAGGACAATTTTTACAGAAAGATCCTTTTATAAAATACAAACTTTTTTTTACTGTCAACATCGATAACATTTGAGAATTTTATTATAAGAATGTTATGGCTATTGGTAGTATTCATTCAAAGTGACAGCTACACATTACATGACTAGACGTATGTATACTTGAATATATCTAGCAATCATTTTATTTGTTAGATATAGTTCGCCTTACGAAAACTGTACTGCAAAACTAACGCAAAGAAATGTCATGGTGCAACAGATTAATGAGGTTGACCCTTGGAGATAATATCTCCACATTTTCATAATAATATAATTATAATAATCCATAGTATCATCATATTATGCTGTGGCATAAAGGTAATCAAATTTTGTTTATCTAAATGCATTATCTAATAGTATAATATTTCTCGCTATTACTTAATTGTTTTACTATTTTTCTACTAATGTTAACAAAGTTATTCTTTACAAAAACTGTTTCTTTCTTTGTTTCCTCTTACGAGGTTTAGAGAGCTGCAAACGTAAATTGAAAATTATTATAGATCTGTATAATCCAAATTAGATCAAATTGAAATAAAAGTTTTACTAGATAATTTTAAATTTATTTTTATCTTTTATGTCTGCATCGATGGGCAAGTAGTATGACTTTTATTAATTACATAAGAACATTCTTATTAAATTTACATAGATACACTCAACATATAAATATAACAGCACACACCAGCCCCAAATGCGAAACGCTACATAACTCTGGATAACATGTTATAAAAAAAATAGCGCCCTTACGGGCTGATAAGACTCTTTTTTTTGTTGATGGTGGGAAATATTTTTTTTTTTTAAACTACTCCATCGCACATAAAGGCCTACTTTAGCCGAACAATAAAGCCCCTTCAAAAGGCTTGAGGAGAGACGAGGGGAAACCATTGAAACAAGTGGGAGAATATGAATAATACAATAGAAATCAAGAGAAGCTAAAAGAAAAAAAAACTTTGATGACTCGCGGGTGGGATTAGAAAGACGACCAAAAAGAAAGAGAAAGAAACTTAAGTTTATATATTAATTGAATTACTTTTTTATTATTTATATGGCAATTTTCATTATAATACTATATACTTAGCACCAGGTCTTACTACCCGTTCTGTTTATGCGCTTAAGTACTAATTGATCAAATGGGTTAGGAATTGAGAAGGTTGAATATAGAGGAAGTGAACCCACATTTGCGTGAATGGTGGTAAACCATTTATGGAAAACCACCCCAGTTCACCCAAGCGAGATTTGAACCTCGATCTCCCCGTCCTAGTAATGTTCATTCCTACCAGATAAGTAAAGTAAGTGGGCCATTGATTCAGCCAATTATACAATTTAAAACACTGTTTATAAATAAGACTTTTTTTATTTTATTTATATACATTTGTTTAAATAAAACTTATGCGTTTAATATTTTTGTATACATATTTATAAAACAAGTGCAATGAAAATTGAAATTTGCTTAATTGTTCTGTTTGTACTATCTATCCCAAGTGGTTCGAATACGTGGTGGAAATAATATAATTATTATGGCACGCTTTGGTTGTCTGACAGAGACATCTAGAAGCAATCCTATCAACTAATTCAGTTATTGTGAGCACTACTAGATGGCATACTTGCCTGTTCGGTTACAGAGACATCTAGGAGCTAGTTTATGAACATTCTAGTTATATGAACACTTCTCCATCTTCTAAAGACCAGTGTTTACCAAACTGTGGTTCGCTTGCAGCCAGAGGTACGCAAAGAATTTCAGAAGATATGAGCCGTATCACTTTGTTTTATTAATAGTGAATTTTTTAATGATCGAACATCTCAAAAGAAACTAATAATCGATTATTACGAAACTTCAAGGACTTATAAAAAAAGTCTTTATTTTCTTCTGTCACAGCTTTGCTTAGCTAACCTCTGGTGATTTATTAAAATTTGGTACGATAGCTTATAATTTTCAAGATATCAGGCGTGTGTTTACTTTAATATTAAATTAAGATCTGGAAAGAATGTGTTGTAGAGGTTTATAAAGATAAACATAGATTAAGTAGTCCAGTGAAATGTAAAGATACATAGAGTCCAATTTATATAATAAGGACCCTTTTATACAACTATAAATACTATTAAAACTATTCTCATTTACTTTATAAATATGACAGGTCATATGTTCTGCAATTTCCCTTTTCATCACTTTTCATAGATAGTATTAAAACATATTGTATTTTATTCATAAAAAAACATAATTAATTGTAGTAAGGAACAATATATATTCTAAATTGATAACAATAGAATCAATAGAAAGAGCAAAGGTAAGCCAAGAAATTTTTTTAAGTTGTGAAATGAATTATAAAGATAATATTTAAGTTAGCTTGTCAAAAAAGTATATAGTTTAAAATGATTGTGATAAAACAAATTTGAATAAAATTAAAATATAATACTAGACATTATACATACATATTAAAAATGTGAGTCAAAGTAACACATACATAATCAGAACAAAACATATTAAATATATGTATTAAGACATGAGTCAAACATAATCATAGAGTGTATGGTATTGATAAAAAATACTAAAGTTAGTTAAATTAAGTTAAAGAGTTTGAGAATGATGCCTATTCTGTTAAGAAAACTAGTAAGTTAATTGTTCTTGTATTTCAGGAAATTTATGATATCATAATTCAATACTACGAAATGTTAAAGAGACAAATGTCCAAAAGATCTAAGAATATTAGAGGAACGATATAATATGGTTTAAAAAGATATATATATATATATATATGTTTATAAGTTTGAATTAACTAATTAATTATAATTATATATTAATTAATTATAAACATATATATATCTTTTTAATATGTATGTATAATGTCTAGTATTATATTTTAATTTTATTCAAATTTGTTTTATCACAATCATTTTAAACTATATACTTTTTTGACAAGCTAACTTAAATATTATCTTTATAATTCATTTCACAACTTAAAAATTTCTTGGCTTACCTTTGCTCTTTCTATTGATTCTATTTTTATCAATTTAGAATATTGTATTTTATTTTATAATTAGTATAATTTCATATATATATAAATACATATATATATATATAAATACATATATATATATATATATATATATATAAAGTTGAGTCGAATCCACTATTTTATTAATCCGAATCTCTCATTTACCTTCGAATATCGAATCCGAATACGAATCATGGAAAAAATTATGAACATAGGAGGGGGGGAAAATATATATATAAGAATAATATAAATAACAAATAATAGTTGAATGTTATTTTTTTTATTATAAGCCATTCATTATAACATTCATAGATTAAGTTAAGTGTTAAATTACTGGTATGAGGCCTGATTGTTAAGTTCATCCTATAATTATAATTGGTTATGATAATGAACCACCAATAAGCAGTATTAAAACTCTAAAATAAATTCTACTTGAAAAATTGAAAGAAAATTTTAAGGATTGGTACCTAGAATCCAACATTTTCTTGAATCTTTGAATCTGTAATCTTATTAAGGGTTCGAGAAACTCGATAGATTTGAGGATTCGAGGCTCCCGTCCCTAATTTATATGAAATTATACTAATTCTATAGTAAAATATAATCAGTGCTCTATGCAAAAAAAAAAGTTTGTACTTTCCTTTTTACCAGACTATACTTGAAATGTGATTTAATGTTTTTGTTTAGTTTGAGAGATATTCCCCTGATTTTGATTATTGTTAATACGTTTTGAGAGTGCAAGATTATATTAAGTTGGACGGAGGGGATTGCTGTGGAGATAATAACCCTCCTACCAAGGTCACCTCAAATATAAAATATAATTGGGCACTATCATTTTGGCGCTCCCTACTCTTATCAAATAATTTGTTTCCGAACTTTGTCTTATGATTGTGAAAGTAAATCAATACAAGAAAAAAAAAAATGGATGTATGGTTCTGATTGATTATTCATAAATGTATTTTTTATTAAACCTATACAAACTTTGTTCTTTCTCAGTGGTCTTAGGGCAGGGCCTAAGGATCCCACGTTCGTGGGCTTAAACCCAGTCAGGGTTGGCATGCTATTTTTAGCAATAAAACTCCGTAGCACAATTTCCTTCGGAGGGGAAGTAAAGCCGTCGGTCCCATGTCGATTGTAGTATGTAAAAGAACCCTGCAGCGTATGTGACAATACCTTTCGCGGCAAAATCAGTAAGCCTTTCTTTTCGCTCTCGTTCATAGAAATTCACTTGTGCTAATATAATCAATCTAGTTAAAAAGTGCACGTTAAATAGCTCCAATAAATTTTAAAAAATATAAAATTTAAAACATTTAGAGCAGACAATTCTAAATGTATGTAATTTTGTTCCATTGTTTGGGGCTAAAAGTTTTATCTCATCTGTGATATAAAGGAAACATAATAATAATAATTAATAAAGCTTTGTTTAGGATACTATTTTTAATATATTGGTTTATTCTAACTTAAATCCAGGATGAACACAGCAACCAAACAAAAACGTGTTAATTTACTTGTATTATCCGCTACAGTGACCCTCAGGGTTTACTTTCGTGCTAGAATGGCCTAATGATGACGGGGATATCGGGGCTCGAGTCCCGATCGTATCAATTGAGGGTGTTTTCCCTAAATTGTTTCCCACTCTCCTTCCACGCAATTGCGAGTAGATTACCTCTAAAATATTTCCTTCCTCATCCCTACCCCATTAGAGAAATAATATAATATTTAGCACCGCGTCTTACTACCCGTTCGGGTTATACGCTTTAAGTACTAATTACTCTAATGGATTAGGAAATTGGGAAGGTTGAATTAGAGGAAGTGAACGCGCATTTGCGTGGAGGGAGAGTGTAAAACCATTTAGGAAAAAACACCCCCAGTTCACCCGACCGAGATTCGAACATCTATCTCCCCGTCCTCAGCAGTCGAGCTCAACACGACAAGCGCGTTAGCCAACTACGCCACCGAGGCGGGTGCATCGATAAAAAAAAACCTAAATATCGCAAGAAAACAATATATTTTTGGTTCCTGCAATTAATCAGACCATAACAACTTTTGTTTGTTTGATTTAAGCTAGTTTAAGTTTGGTTATATTAGGTTATATTTAAGTACGGTTATATTTTGTAAAATGTTTGTTACTGAGTAGCGGTTTTTTTCTAATGTGGTGGGGATGAGTAGGATTTTCAAGCGGGAGTTCATCAGAGTGAAAGATATGAAGAGGTGGGCGGGGTTCTGTTTCACAAATACATAATTTAACACTCTAGTTTTCTCTCTAAGCGAATATGTTATTACATCGAGCCGAACCTAGGACTTGTCTTTACCAGTGATACATGTTGGTTGTTTCTCTGTTGTCCATTCTTAAAAGCCCATCTCACGACCGATTAACCGGAGATAATAGGAAACAAGATTATTCTCTGATAAGAATACGTATCTAAGTGCGGTGTTTTAATAACAGCAGAATTGGGATCCGTTTGTAATAGGTTTAGTTTAAAAAATATTTTGCTGTATTTAAAAAATCAAAGTATATTTTTTAATTCAACTGTTTTTAAGGTACATATGACACATGGATTGAGCTATATTACCTAGCTAAGCTGGTATTATCCGTGAGGAGAGATGGGCTCTAAAGACGTCTGGTTTTAGGTGTATTACCTACCTAAGATAGGTGCTATCTGAGAAGTGAGACGGACTCTTAAGACGTCTGGTTTGAGGTGTATTACCTAACCTAAGATAGGTGCTATCCGTGAAGTGAGACAGGCTCTTAAGACGTCTGTTTGAGGTGTATTACCTACCTAAGCTAGGTGCTATCCGTGAAGTGAGACGGACTCTTATGACGTCTGGTTTGAGGTGTATTACCTACCTAAGATAGATGATATCCGTGGAGTGAGATGGACTCTTTATGGCATCTGGTTTGAGGTGTATTACCTACCTAAGATAGGTGCTATCCGTGGAGTGAGACGGACTCTTATAACGTCTGGTTGGATGTGTAATGTTCACGAAAGTTTGGTCTTATCCGTGGGGTGAGATCAGCTCTTAAACATACGTTTTAGAAGACGACTTTACTTATCAATTATTTGGTTTTGGTGAATAGCTCCATGTAATTAACCATTGTTTGGAATCCAAACACATTTGTACTACCTATCAAAATAATAAATAGCATCCTTAACACTTTGAATTGCACCGAAATCTCCGGATTAAAAGGCGGAACTTAAATTATCGTCTTATTGCCAATAGCCAGCTTTGAGCTAGAGACCTTGTCTTAGAAGACACAAGGATGGGTGATTTGAAGTTATGTTCCTTGTAGTATCACAATAGTAGTCAACTAGTTTAAACTTTCATAGCCGGACTTTGGGGAATTTTATCACTTGCAACTCAAAGATAACGGTTATGATAACAAACAGCCTACAGTTTATAGATGTCAGTGAAATATTCGAAAACGAACTCCAAAGTGTTTATGTGAGAAAATATAAAAGTATATATTTATACTCGGCCTACTATTTATTTGGAATATTCAACTTACACATTCTGAAGCGATTGATTATATTGTCAGCACACGACTCACACACTAACTTATTTCTATTACAAACAAACCAACCCGTTTAATTTATCACTGTGAAAGAGGAAGTAATTTATAAGCCTTGCCGCAAATTTAACCCAGGGTCCTTAGTTCAGTAGACAGATGGGATACCTACTATGACTGGGATGAGTAACCCTGTCGCAAATCACCACAGTTGGTGAATTAGGCATAAAAGTGTGGCGAATTTGATTTTTCCCATTCTCTCTATAAAATGAAACTTTTCCCTGACGGCGTGTGCTGATTGTAACTTGCTGTTTCCTGCATTACATTGGAAGCATTCTGCTTGTGAATTGAGTTAAGACATTCAGCCACTGTTTCTGCAACTTTTCAGACAACAGGATTGTCAATTTCGCCTCAAACTGTCCTACATTTTCAATCCGAACAATTTTTATCATTAACGCCAGAGGCAGCGATACCTCTGTAGTCAAATGCTACATGTTTTTAATAAACTTGTTCAAACCATGTGTGTTGTTTTGATTAAATGTTCGTTTAAGCAACAATTTCTCCATTTTTACATGGTGTGGCGAGTTTTACTTCTAATTCACCCCAACTGTGGCTACCTTAAAAAATATGTTGCCCACCTCTGGTCTAAACTAATATGATAGACACGCACCCTCAAGAATACGCTAGAATGTAAAATATTAGTACAGTCAAAGAAACCGTTAATTATTTTAATAGGAAAATTTATAATACTCCTTTGAAGCAATCCATAAATGATTTCGATATCTATTGTATAATTACATAGATAATTAATATCACTATTTTATTATTCGTGTTATTCATTTGGTACCAAATATTTCTATTTTTTTAATCAAAGTGAAAATGTGTTCGTTCTTTCCCCTCTCCATACGCCCTCTCCTTACCGCAAATATATAAGTGATAAAATGACACTTATATCATGTATCAATCAAACCAATGATACGGTGCAACGCAAAGACTTTCTTTCTCTTTTATCTTAACATAAAGACATTTAATAAAAACTTGTAAAATTTGTGGAACGAAATCATTGACACGGTTGCAAAAACACTCCACCAAGGAGCATTACATAAACATTGAGAATAGATGAACATCGCTCTCCACCAAAGATCATAACAATCAATTATTGAGCTTCGTAAAAAATGTATATATTTGCCTATATCTCAGAAAATATTGGTTTAAAAAAAGTATATTCAAAATAAAATATTTGTACTTTGAATCATACTAAAACTTTACGTCGATAAATTATTTCGCATCTCAAATAGTAGCGGAGATATGATCAAAATCGGAAACTACTGCTAATGTAAAGTATCCTTTGAGTAATTTTTTATGAAGAAATGAGAATCGCCACTTTTTCTGTAATGTTGAAAAATCAGGGATACTTAATTAAAATCCTTAGAGTGGATTTGAGGAATTAAAAAAAATTGGAAATACCTATGAAAACCTAGGGACCAAGTTTCAGACCAATTGATAAAATGATTTAGGCTCTAGGCCAAGATACAGACGGACAGACACACAAACAAATGGCATCTCATTAACCAAATTCTCAAAGATTTAGCTTTTTATTTTGTATTTTTTTGACGAACATATTACTTCTCTCTCCGAGGGGTCAAGAGTAATTAAAAAGTGGGTTTTTCAACTCTGTCTGTCCCCCTATGTTTGTATTACCTAGGGCTAGATTCTAAACGGTTAGTTGGAGTTCGTTTAAATTGATTTATATTTCATATACATAGTTTTGCCTCAAGGTCAAATTGTGATTCTTATTCCAGCCGTAAAATTAAGGTTAAATTACTGACGACAGATTTTTTTTAAATTTAAATATTTTTGAAAATGGCATTAACGATTTTGTATAAAATGGATATCTAAGGAGTGTTCTACGAGGTAAATAACACTATAGACGTATTTTTCAGGGTAAAATTCATACAAGGGTAGTTTACTAATAGTCTCTCTTATTACAAAAATATTGTTCCTAATTGCATAAAGTATGTATGATTCTGTAGTAGAGCTTTTTTTTTTATGAAATCAAATGGCTGGTCAAATAACGTAGGCTTGCGGGGAATATGATGCTCAGTTGCTTAAGTTGGACTTGAATGTTTATTATATATCTATCGGAGTATTATTCTAAACTTCATTTTATTGTTAAACTAAATATGTTTTGAGTTGCCCAGATAATATTTGTGTTGTACATTATTGCGTATTTTTTAGTCTTAGGGAATACTTTAATCATATTTAAGGCACATAGTACATAAATTTTAATCATAATAAATTACCATAACAAATGTTCCTATTTTACAAAAAAAAAATATAACCATACGTTTTTAAAATGTCTAAATAAATATTATAATATCTAATATAATCTTTAAGTAAACAGTTCTTATGACACACAAAAAATATAGCCTAGTTCAAAATAAATAAAATATTGCTTCAGCACGCTTAGTTTAGTTTTCAACGTTTAGCAATCTTAAGCGTTCTTGAATATTGGTCATGTGTATCACTGAATTTAAACCAATATTATTAATTATTAAATTTAAATGTATCTTCTCAAACAACACTGTGTTCATCTTCTTCTATTTTCTATATTAATAAAATGAACTCAGTGTGTATCTATCTGTCATGAGTAGTGCGTGATCTACCACGTGCGTAGGTCTAACATTTTAAAATTAGTAGCTCCTGTGCACAAAATATGCACCTCGGAGACAAAAGTTTAAAATTTTGATTTGATTTTTTAAATTAATTAAAAACTGATTCGGAAAAAATAAAACTAAGAGATTATATTTTAATGTTTGTTTGAAGCAAATAAAAGCCAGGGGTAACCACGCAATCCATTGACAAATATTCAAGAGCTATTGAGGTTAGTATGTGCATAAAATTAAATTAAACGTATCTATTAAAGCAATGTTTGATTTATTTTGAACACAAAAGTTGTCGAAAAAAAATTTATCAAAAGAAAATTAGCACGAAAACTAAAGAAATGCTCGCGTTTCCTTCTGTCCCGCCAAAAGTCGCCAGTAATAATTTATGCTACACTTACGTAGATAAATAAACTTATTTTAAATTCAAATGGATCCTGTCCCACTAAGCCACCTAGAGAGGTTGATTAGAGCAGTAGGGCGGCCACCCCGTTATAACTGACGGGGAAGGGGTGTCTGGTACATCCACGTGCTAACGGTATATGGACACTTGACCAAATATAGCGGAGGAAACCGTTCAATAAAAGCTATAAGAGCAAGAAAAACCTCGTTACAAGGACATTTGGTGCAAGTGTCTTGGCTCTCTGTATCCTGGTGAGTAGTTACTAGATATGTTTGAGGGGAAATAAATATAGTTGTGGTTTTGCTTATTCTGCTGGCAAGTAGAGCTATTTGATACTTGACAGGAATTGTCAGGGGTAATACTAGTTAATATTCAGCAGGAAATGTGAGGGGTGATACTAGTTAATATTCAGCAGGAAATGTGAGGGGTAATACTAGTTAAATATTCAGCAGGAAGTGTGAGGGGTGATACTAGTTAATATTCAGCAGGAAATGTGAGGGGTGTTACAATTTAATATTCAGCAGGAAACATGAGGGTAAATATAGTTGACATTTTAAAAGAAATAAGAGGTGAAAACTAGTTACTAATCTGCATGAAAAGAGATTATAAAAAGAGTTGATTATTTTCAGGAAATGTGAGTGAAACTATAGTAGCGTGTGTTTTTTTTCTACATACGCTGCAGCTTATTTGTCTTTCTAAGTTAAGTTTAAATTATTTACTTCTTATTGGATAATTTAAATTTCTATTCAATCTGAGTAAAGAGAGTTTTACAAATCCCCCCCAGCATTCACCCTAGCATATGGCAGAAAACCCCCTTGAAAAAATAATAATAATTTGATAATACTACCAATTGAGATCAAATCCCGACCTCCAAACGTATTGATCGATACCTTAATCCCACCAGTGAAATTATCTTGGTGTGTACATTCATATTTTGTGATGTACGGATTTTTTAAAGTAATGTTATTATTTGTGAGAATCGTGACGAGTCTAGTTAATGTTTGAACCTTAAATATAGACTCACACAACTAACACAAGGCTCGCAACAGACTGGTTTTCTGGTAACGGGTTAGGTCGTGGTTCGAATCTTGGCTCCATGAATGGCTGGTAGTTTTCTCAATCTCCTCTCTCCATGCAAATGCTAGTACACTTACTCTAAACAAAACTTTCTTCATCAAAAAAACAACACATTAGTATAGTTAGTACGTAAGCATACAACCCAAACAGGTAGTGAGACAGGGTCCTAATAATTTTTTCCAAAATATAACAAATAATTTCTTAACCAGGACTCGAATCAGGTAGCCCTAATGATAAAGAATGCACGTGACAAACATAGTAAAAGTGTAGGAATGAAAAACAAAAGGTTCAAAGACAATTATTTTTTGAAATAGTTTAGTGAGAGTATCAATGGGAAATCATCGCTGATTATTATTATTATTTCAAGGATTAGCAAAATTAAAACTAATCTGTGTGATAAAAACAAATTATATATTAGTGTAAAATAATTATTTTTACTAGCGATGGTTGTTAATAAATAGGTTGCATAGTTATATTATTTGATACAACTAATTATATTTAAATCAGCTTTTAATCGTTTTGCCCTCCTCAAAATAGGGTCTACTTGTACTTTGAATGTGTTTAGCTATTAAATTCTAGTTAATATGATTTACTCACAGCACGATCTCTTTTATTTGGGGGGAAATAAATTATAATCAATATACCTAGTTTTAAGCGTTTATAAATACATTAATTTGATTAGGTTGATTTAACCTAAAGACATATGTCCAGTGTAGGCATAATTAGGGACAGTATAAGCCTGGACTTAGTAAAGCGTGCCAACGTACAGGGTAGCTTTTATAGGAAGAATTTGTAATAATATATTTACATTTAGATAGATAAATTATGATTTTGTTAAGAATAATCTTTTAGAAAATACAAACACATATTTTAGAAGATAGCATTGATATTACTTTTATTGGTTTAATTTTATAGATATGAGTACGCAAAAGTAGGTATAACTTTTCTATCTGTTTTATTAGTTATTATTTAGGACATTGTAAGCTATAAGTTAATTAAATCGACTACACTTTTGAATTAACTTCCTAATAAATAGTATACCAAAACCATTTTCAATTATTTTTATATCAAGTCACCTTAAATAAATATTATTAATGCATATATATATATATATATAATAGTAACATGTTATCAATGTAAACCATAAAATATGTTTTTATTTTATGAATAATTATTCTCACAAAGATCTAAATAATATATACTATTTTACAAATTCAAATATGGCTATATAATATAAAAAATAGGATCGTGTCGTTCCCCAGTTTATTTGTTAGTCTAATTATTATACGTGTTATTTTTTAATTCAACTTGACTAGACTTGTGTTTAAACTGATCGGGTAGTAGGATGTGATGCTAAAATACTTAACTTGCATTGCTGGATACACAGACTAAGGCGCCAGTATCACAGGATCTGGTACCATCCTATTTTCATAGCAAGGACTAATTTAAAAAATATCAAACATATTATTTTCTATCAGATTTGATGACATTTTACTATATTATTTGTGTTATTTTATAAGTCTAGAGTTAATGTGGGTAATTTCAGGCCTCCACCGTGGTTCGGATTCCACGTTAAACTGTAGGTCCTCTATTTCATCTCACAATCACCCTACCATTACACATTAAGCGTAAGTGCGTATAACCCGAACGGGTAGTAAGATGTGGAGCTAATAATAATAATAATAATAATATAGTTATAGATGTGGAAGCTTCAAATCACATGACTTGTCATATGAATACGTAATAATTATCTTTTTTAACTTAAAAAAAAGGTGTCTTCTTTTCTGAACATGACTGTATCTGTTTGGTTCTTATTCCGTGTTCCTTCTGTCAGGTGAAACTGCGTCTTTGTTACCAAGATGAAAATGATCATCTGCAGCCGGGGGTCGGTGCTTGCGGCCCTGTTGGTGCTACTCCTGGGGGCGGTGTCCGGTCTCGATGAACCTGGTAAAGAGGAGGCGGTGACGCTGGGAGAGGTGGTCGAGCAAGTGTCCGAGGGTGCTGAACGCGATGACAAACATGCTCAGGAGCATGCGCCGGCCCACGGGCACCATCATCACCATCTGCCCCACCTCCCTCACCACCACAAGGAAACCATCATCGCCACCAAGACTCTCTTCGTTGAGGTGAGGAGTTCTGCCTTCGAGCAATGTTGCGTGACCCGCTTCGATGGCCGCGTAGATCTAACGTGCGATCTCGCCAGTAGACTAGACTGCCAATGACGGGGAGATTAAGGTTCGAATCTCGGTTGGGTGTACTGAGGGTGGTTTTTACAAAACGGTTTCTCACTATCGCTCCACGGAAATGTGAGTACAATTTCTTGAAATATAACCTTCCTAAGCCCTAAAATCACAAACGTAATTAATATATAAGCGTATAATCCAAACTGGTAGTAAAAGGTGGTGCTAAAAACGGGTTGCGTGTGGTCCTGAAGGTCTTATAGGGGGCTTACTAGTGTCATTAGAGAAGGTGTGGGTGACGGAGACAGGGGGGGGGCGAGGAGAAAGGCGCCTACTGTAGCGCTTAGACGCGTTGCAGACGTCCATAAACCCCACGTTATTCAAGGTGGGATGGACAGAAACGCGAACTAAGATCGGAATTTTTCAGCTAAATCGAACCGTATAGCATGAACTATTCCCGAAGCAGAATTGAAGTTCAAATATTTATTTATTTATGTGTAATGTTGAGGGGAAAATACATGTTACATAATTATGTAACATGTTTTTAAATAGGTAAGTTAAAAACATAATTTAAAATAAATGTTACGATTCACCGCACAAACTTTCTCTCTATTTTGTATTAAAAGTGTCAGTTTGACCCTTTCTTCGCACGGTTAAGCAGCACCAAAACTACAGTATATAAACGTTTACCCTCCGGCTCCCCACTTTTTGATAGCTCCTTCCTGTACAATCCTAAACTAACTACGGCACTCACCAACCAATCATGCTAATTAATCAATTAAAATAATTGGGACAAAATATTTATCTTTTCCACAAACTGAATGCACAAACAAACGCAATATTTATCTAAGCACGATCATAAAATAACATAAATTAACTTATTATTATTATTATTATTAGCACCGCGTCTTACTACCCATTCGGGTTATACGCACTTAGGCTAATGTGTAATGGTAGGGTGATTGTGAGATGAAATGGAGGACCTACAGTTTAACGTGGGATCCGAACCATGGTGAAGACCTGGCATTCCCCACATTCACAAGATGTCTTGTCAGAGGTGAAGGAAGGGTTTGGTAATCAGATAAATCTTTGCCGGGACCGGGGATCGAACCCCGGCCGCCAGCATAGAAGTCTGACACCTTACCCCTAGACCACCAGGTCACCATAAATTAACTAATATACATAGTTACAGAAATACGTTGAAAAAAAAGAGCATCACAGTTCACCAAAGATCATAAATAAATAATATACTCTGTCACAGAATATCCAGATGTTAGGTCTGTATTCGTCCCTAACCTTGATTGTCGCAGGTAACGAAACAGTTGACCAGACACCCTGTGTGTGTGACTGTATACGGCGTGAAGCCGCCCTGCTTGCCCTATCTGGAGTCGCACCACGGACCCCACTGGAGGGCAGGAGTCGCAGAGGACGGTGACGACGATGGTTTGGATGAACCCGGACTCTACATTCAGCCCACAGCAGCTCTCAGGTAAAATAAATCTGTAAAATGATCTTCAAGTGTAAGGAACCCGCTTCAATGGCCACGTGGTCTAACGCGCTACTCTCGCAGTAGACTAGACTGCCGATTATGGGGAGGTCGAGGTTAGAATATTAGTAGGTTGTACTGAGGGTGGATTCCCCTAAATGGTTTTCCACTCTACCTCCATGCAAATGTGGGTACATTTACTCTAAATATAATCTTCATAATCCCTAAAAGCATCAACGAAATAACTGCTCCAGTGATCGTATGATCTAACACGCTATTCTCATCTTAGACTAGACTGCCGAAGACGGGGAGATCGGGGCTTGATCCCAGCCGGGTGCACTGAGAGAAGTTTTCCTAAATGGTACCCACCTCGGTGGCGTAGTTGGCTAACGCGCTAGTCGTGTTGAGCTCGACCGCCGAGGACGGGGAGATCGAAGTTCTAATCTCGGTCGGGTGAACTGGGAGTTGTTTTTCCTGAATGGTTTTCCACTCTCCCTCCACGCAAATGCGGGTTCACTTCCTCTGATTCAACCTTCCCAATTCTAAATCCATTAGCGTAATTAGTACTTAAAGCGTATAACCCGAACGGGTAGTAAGACGCGGTGCTAAATAATAATAATAAAAATCCTAAATGGTTTTACACTCGCATTCAATGCAAATTCGGGTGCATTTCCTCTCAATCGAACTTTTCTAATCCTTACCCATTAGTGTAATTAGTACATAGACGTATAACCTGAACGGGTAGTAAAACGCGGTACTATAAAAACCTGTAGGAGACGCTGCGGTGGTCGTATAATGTAACGCAGGCATTTCAAACTCGTTCGATTATAAGGGCCACAATGGACATTAAAAAACAAATTTTTAAACTTTATTGTCACCCATCTTAAGTATAAATAATTATTCCAACTTAATATCTAACTATTAAAAAAAATAATAGTAGTCCCTCTATATAGCACAATAAGACTATAAACATGTATTTTTTTACCACAACTTTGAAACTTTTTATTAGAATCAATGTCGGCCTTTAAGTCTTATGCCAGAGTAATATTTATAGTTTTGTTAAATGTATGTCTGTACGTGGAGATTTCTCGACTGTTTGGTTTCATTCCATGTGAGAAAACACATGTTACAAACGTATGTATTGTCAAACATTACACAAATTGGGTGCGCCAATTCAACCATTTTTTGGGGAATTGATCTATGACGGAGAAAGAGTACAAATTTGTTACGCCATCCTCACATATCAGATTTTTTTAAATTATTCAAAAATTCCCATACATCACATCCCAAAATGTTGTATTTCCTTGACGTTTATTAATACTACTAATAATAATAATACTTTTCACCGCATCTTACTACCCATTCGGGTTAATTATTATTATTATTATTAGCACCGCGACTTACTACCCGTTCGGGTTATACGCACTTACGCTAATGTGTAATGGTAGACTGATTGTGGGATAAAATGGAGAACCTACAGTTTAAAGTGGAATCCGAACCACGGTGGAGGCTTGGAATTCTCCACATTCACAAGATGTCTTGTCAAGAGGTGAAGGAGGGGTTTGGTAATCAGATAAATCGTTGCCGGGACCGAGGATTGAACCCCGGGGCCGCCAGCACAGAGGTCCGATACCTTACCTCTAGACCGCCAGGTCACCCATTCGGGTTGTTCTCTTAAGTAATAGTTACACTATTGGTTTAGGAATTGGGAAGGTTGAATATAGAGGGAGTGAACCCGCATTTGCGCAGAGGTAGAGTGTAAAACCACCCCCAGTTCACCTGAGTGAGACTCGAGGCTCAATCTCCCAGTCTTTAGTAGTTTAGCTCAACAAAAAACTAGCGCGCTAGCTAACTACGCCACCGAGGCGGGTCGAACATCGACGTTTATTGAAATAAGAAAGGGTTTACATTGCATGATTGTACATCATAAGGTCTGTGGGGTGCACAAAATCATGGATAGGGCCGCGTGTGGCCCACGCACCGTCATTTCAATATACTTTGTCTAGGGTGTCACACTCACATAAGAATGAACTACCGATGGGTGGGGAGATCGGGGCTCGAATCCCGGTCGGGTACACTGAGGGTGATTTTCCTCAATTGTTTTCCCTCATATTTTCACGCAAATTCGGGCACACTTCTTCTAAATTCAACCTTACTCTTCTTTAACACTTTAGAGTATTTAATACATAAGCGTATAGTCTCATTTTCTTATGAAGGACCTTTTAGAAACCACAAACACATTTGTTTGAAGACAACATAGAGTACCTTTTAGTATAATCTATATTAATTGTTTTTATAGATATTTATTATATATATCAAAAGTAACAGCTTAAGATCATATGACTTGACGTATGAATATGTTAAAATGCTTTTAGTAACGTTTATAACTATCTAAAAAGGTTTCTCTATAATCTGAATCTTTTTTCTTCTTTTTTTAATTTATTTGAGGTATTTAACGGGTACATTCTGAATTGACTGATTATACCAGCACACGAGAAGTTCTATGAGCAAGAGCGAAAGTGTCTACAAATTTTGCCGGGAAGGGAGTTTTCACATAATTTCCAGGGTTCTTTTACATGCCACTATGGGGCCGACGGCTTTGCTTCCCCTCTGAAAGAAGTTGTACAATGAATTTGTTTCGATCAAGAAAAATCCGTCGACCTCAGCTTGGCTTGACCCATGAACACATTTGAATCGAACTGCTGAATACTTACACCGCGTCTTACTTTCCGTTCGTCCGCGTATTTACACTAAATCAATGTATATGAGAACGGTAGAATTTAAGAGTAAATTTGCCAGTATTTGCGTGGAGGGAGAGTAGAAAGCTATTCTAGGGTAGTGCAGCCAGTAGGGATTCTATACCTGACCTTCCCAACACCAACAAATTAGGCCAGATAAAATTTACATTTTGTATATCACCTCATATTACTACCCTTTCGGGATGTACGCATATATGATAACTACTCTAATATGTTAGGGATGAGGAAGGTTGAATTTAGAGGAAGTGTGCCCTCACTTGCGTAGAGGGAGAATGGAAAACTATTTAGGAAAAACCATCCTCAGTACACCCGACTGGTATTTGAACCCCAACCTCCCCGTCATCGGCCGTCCAGTCTATTGTGAGTGTAATGCCTTAGACCATGCGGCCACCGAAATAGATATTGACGTCTAAGTCTGTTTGTGTGGCCATCCAATGAGAACTCATAAGAGATATTTCAATTTGAAATTTTGTTGAATCAATCTCCTTAAGGCTTTAGAGAAAGTACTCGCTTTTCTCGTTGGGGCAAACCCCCAGTGAGTTTTCTCTTCAAGTGGATGTAAACTAATGTAATTGCAGTGTTGTTTTGAAAGTAACAAATTAAAGTTACCGGTATTGTATTGTATATACCGCACAACCATTTTGCATTTTTTTAGGGGCTTAAAAATTAAAATTTTTAACTTTTTGGAATTTCCCCGTCAGTTACATGCTATAAGAAATAAGTTTGCTAAATTTCAAGTTTCTAGCTCATCTTGAAGTGGGTAAACATTAATGTCAGTGAGTGAGTTAGTCAGCCATGTGGCTTTATAGTAATATAATTGATGGGCCAGTCTATGATTAATAAAGGACTTGGTTCTTTGTACGTCCTAAATAATCATGTAAGGGAAGAGTTAGGGGGGTGTTACCACTTTGGTTGGTTTTACTTTAGTTTTACGGGGCCATGCCCCTTTTACTTGTGAGGCTTCCTTGTCTTTACACTCATCTAAGTCACGTGATCTAACGCCACGTTCCTGGTGGACATCCTTTTAAAGTTCGATGCAACAAAACGCTACAAGCCAAAATTTCACTTCACTAACAAAATATATTGTGATTGTGTGCGTTAGTATCTTAATACCTGGGCTACATCCTCCCATCATTCTCCCACAGGATTCCTCCAGCTAGCGCCGCTTCCGACCTGTACCAGATGGATCTGGAGTTTTCCACAGACATAGATTCCTCCAGACAGGGTAAGTACCTGGAGTTTAAGGCCGCCACTCCGGCGCCATCACTGCAGCTTGAGGCGTCAATCTCTTCAGAACCCTCAGACGACAGTCTGGCAGAGCATCCCCGTCTCGTGCAACACCTGCTGCACCACAAACCTGAGACCAAGGTCATCACCAAGACCCTCTGGGTCACCAAGGTGGAGAAGGTCATCGACCACCGCGTCACGGCCACCCTCGTCGCCCAAAACTGCGTGCCGACGGACGCCAAGATCCCATTCTGCGGCGAGAGTCATCCCCCTGTGTACCACGGGGAGTCCCACTATGAGCATCATCACGAGGATCACGATCATGAGGTTCATCATAAACCGTCACACCACCACATCCTCGACCTTCATCACGAGGGGCACAAACCTCATGTCCCTGCACCTCACCACCCAGGACACAAACCAGTTCATCACGGGAAGCCGGAAGTCCATCACACACAGCATAAACCCGAACATCATGTCAAACCAGAAGTCCATCACCCGCAACATAAACCTATCCACCATGGAAAACCAGAAGTCCATCACTCACAACATAAGCCTGAACATCACGGGAAACCGGAAGTCCATCACCCGCAACATAAGCCCGACCACCACGGGAAACCGGACGTCCACCACCCCGATCACAGCCTATTAGAACACCTACCGCACATACCTTTCCCTAATTTGAAGCCCACTGAAGACATTCATCTTCCCGCCATACACCTTCCCAACATCGTCCTACCAAGTCTTCTTCACCATCATCATCAACAGCCGCATAAACCTGCAGAGCATCACAAGCCTGAGATCTATTTACCTGACATTCACCTGCCACAAATCGTCCTACCCCACCATCGTCCCGCAACGTCTAAACCCCACCACGGACATAAGCCCGCGACCTCCCACTCACACAAGCCCGTACATGAACAGTGGAAAGAGTCCGATCTATCTCAACAGGAGGACGCGACGGAAGGGGCAGTTGAAGTTCTTGAAGAATCTGAGGACAAACAATAGATCTTCTAACAGCGATTTATTCGATTCCTTGTTGTTTACGGATTTCGTAAAGAAAGGTAAATATTTAATAACTTTTTATATGTGATGATGAAATTAAATGTCTGAAATTATCAATGCCACACCCAGAGACCGACAGGCGTGGTATTTATTCCCCAAGATATTGAGCAACCATCGATCTATACTTTTTATCGCTTCGTTTATAAAATGACGTATTTAAGGCCCCGGGTACAATAGGAGTGGCGAGCGGTGAGCGACACAGCGGTAGAGCGATAGAGCGGCAAAGCGGTAAGCAGTGTCGGCTATAGGGATGCGGAAAAAATATAAATACTTTAATAGTATCGGTATCTTCCTTTCGATACTAGTTTTTTTCTCTCGATACTTTTTTTCCAATACAATTAACTGATATTATTAGTACTCATACTCCGGCATCGAATTGATATCGAAAGAAACAAATACTTTGCTATCCTCACTCATGGCCTATGTTGAGGTTAAATGTTTATTAGGGTGGTCTGTAGAGGAATAACAAATGACACTATTTCTCAATCCTCACCCATTTTCTGCTTGAGAAGCAAGAAGCAACTCCAGAATTCAGGGCCGTATGCAAGAACTTGACTAAATGGATACTTTGTTAACACTAACGTTGGCTTTATTGCGTCATCATCGGTTAAAAGGTGGAGCGATAATGTGTTCGGGACCACACTATTGGTCCACAAAGCATTCACTATACGTTCTTGCATACCACCCTAGATCTCCTTTTAGCTTATAGTTCATTGCTGTTCTTTCATCTTTGTTTATAAGCCGCCTTACTGGTTGATATACGAGTGGAGACTAGTCTACTTAACACCCATTTCCTTTATCAATGAGCAAGGTCATCACAGTGTTTCAGTATTTGAATAAAAATGTAAATACAATGATTACGCAGGAGTTGAGATTTTTTTTTAGCATCGCGTCTTGCTACCGGTTCAGGTTATACTACTATACTAATTACACTAATGGATTAGAGATCAGGAAGGATTAATTTATATTAAATGCACACACATTTGCGTGGTGGGAGATTGTAAAGCCATTTCTGGAAAAACACCCTCACTACACCCGGCTGGAATCGAACCCCGATCTCCCTATCTTTTACAGTCTAGTCCAACACGAGAGTAGCGCATTAGACCATGCGGACACCGAAGCGGGTAAGAGATTATTAATACTAGATTAAAAAAAATTCCAGATTAAAATTTAGACACCGATACTTACGGTTATCGATACTTTTCTTTCGATACTAGCAAAGTATCGATATTTTTCTTCCTATATTTTTAATGAGTACATTATCGATACTTTTCTTTCGACACTAGTACGGTATTGATACTTTTAATGAGTACAGTATCGATACTTTTCTTTCAATACCACAGACTTAGCCGGCTACAATAAAAGCGTTAATTTCCCAAATTTCAAAGCGGTACTCTCGTTCAGTTGTCAACATGGTATCAAGTTGATTGACGATCCAACTTCATTCCACAGACTGCTAGTCATGACAGTGTTCTTAAAATCAATGTGGCAATCACTCCACAAGCATAGCCTTGACCGGACTGTACCTCCGAAATCAAGAATTCAATCTCAATTTCCATCAATTTATGTGAGGATTTAAACTTTTTTTTTTATGACAGTTGCACTTAACCAGTTAACATTTTCATTTGACCAGATGACACTTATAAATTTCACCAATCTTCAATTTACTTTCCTTGCAAGATTTCCTTTTTGAAGACCCCATTGTTCACCGACATCTCGAATTGGACCGAAACTAGAGCGGCACCCAAAAATGTAATGTCTCGAACCCGCGGCGAAAGATGCCGCCTGCCTCCCTCGTCTATCATAACCAGGAAAAGTCGTTATCCGTATCAAATAGTGCAAACAAAAACTAGAGCAGTTCCTTTCTACCACTCTCCAACCATATTGTAGCTGAGGCCTTTTACGATGACATATTATTTATTTGAAAGAAAAATTAACAAGGCTGAATTTAAAATGCATTTATTTTTAATTACCTTGTGTCTGTCTACGGTGGGAATGTATGTAAGTGAAAGCTAGAAAAAGGTTCTTTATTTCAAACATTGACTGAAAGAATTATTAGGATAGTTGGATAAAACTTTTGGCTAATAATGTACTATTAGTAAGTCAATAATAATTATTTCCAGATAGGTTGGCATTAGTCACTTTCAGTCAATGTTTGCGATAAGGACAATTTTGAAAACTGTCACTTACCTGCATTTCTAACGTGGATGGGGTGTAGCTCATCTGCGTTTTATTGCAGATTCCACGTTGGTAATAACAATTTTTAAAAAAATTATCTCACATTACATTCCACGTATGTTGAGTTTTTCAACAATGTTTCATTATTTAAAGTTTCATTAAAACACCCACCATCACTATTTATTTAATATCCAAATAATATGTTATTTATTTATTTTTACTTAGCAAAATACAATCTCATTGTCATATTAAAAATAAACTTAGATAATTTAAGTGTTATTTTAATAAATTATATTTAATTATTTATTTATAAAATGTGTATATTTCTCAAAAAAATAAAAATTATGCACTAAATAAAGAATACAAATATGTTTATCTTAGTTATATAAAGTAGATTATATGTGAGAACATAATATTATATTTGTTTGTTCCCATTTTATATATATTTTCAAACAAACATAATTAATATTACGTTGCAAAGAAACATGTATTGAAATATATTAAACAGTTACAACAATCAAGCCAACATAGTATTGGTTTTTATTGGTAAATTCCCTTCCTCATAAAAGTACGTCTCATCAATTGAACATTAAGATGGAGCTGTAGGGGACGAGCGTAAAGAGCAGTGTTTTTGCAGATTTATAGCAAAACATTTTGCCAGAATAAATCAAAAATTTATCCAGTATAGATATAGAGATTAATTTTCTTCACATGGTGATCTTAAGGCCCTTGGCCCTGTCGAGTGCAAGTCTAAGACCTATTTTGTGGGATGCTGGGCGAAAGGCGTTTCGTGGCTTCACAACCAACCAAAGTATTTCTATTGAAAAATGTCGGTCTTATCGATATTTGATCACTGTTAAAATTATAGAGGAGGTGTGTATATAAAAAGTATAACTTAATCAACATTATTCTATTCCTGAACAAACCGTTTCCGAAAAGAAAATTGCAAAACAGTAAAGTTTCTTTAAGATAATCGTTTGTTACCATGGTTTTGCATTTCCACGTGAAATGAAAAGGGCCAATCAGCTTAACAGTTGTTGAATATCTGCCAATAATGTCCTGGAATTCAATGACAAGATTTTCTCTTAATTTAAAACGTTTATCATCTAATAACACTATGCTAATGACAGATATTAAAGAACTGTTTATATTACCATATGAATAAAATTAAACTCTATGCCCATACTGTAGAAATATTTTATTTATTTTGGCAAAATATAAAGTTTTGCTATAAAAACTGCAAAAACACCGCCCTTTTCTCGCGTTCTCTGCATCTTCACCTTAATAAAAAAAATCAAATAAGACTATCGTTAGCTGACTCCCAAAAGCAAACCAGTTGACATGAGCTAATCTAATATTTCATAATATTTTATTTACCTTTAAATTAACTGAAATTAAATCTAGGTTTTAATTAGAGTTTTGAGAAATTTTTTACTGATATATATTTGTTTTTAACAAACAACACAAAAAATTAAAACAAATGCTTGTTTTATTTGACATTTCATGACTGTGCAATTTTTTTAAATACTCTCTCTCTCTCTCAATGCAGTGCAATTTGAAAATATACTGAAAATAATTTAGAGCAATAGTAACATCACTAGACCTATTTAAAAAGGGGAGAATATTTCAGTCTACTATTGCATAGGAAAAATCAATTTAATTTTACTATGTGAGTATTTGTGTATTATTGATTTGGATAAATATACTATTATCTTCGTATATACTTATCAATTTAAATACAAACAATGTTTAGAAAAAAGTAAATATAAAATAATACTTTACACAACAGTAAATGTTCAATTCCGCGTACTAATATATTAAAAAGAACCAATTCTCGACTATTTTACCCTATGACAAAATAAAGTTAAGTCATTACTTCTAAAGGCAATTAATATTAGTGGAGTAATTAGATTTGGGACCCATATATAATATTCCGAATCACCAACACCCCATATTATATTTTGATTCAGATTCAACCAAACTTCCATTATTTACTTCACCGGGACTTGATCTCATAAAATCTCTCTTGACGACGTCTGAAACATAACGCCTCAACAATCAACCCCCCCGACCCCCCAGTGATATCCGCAATCAAACACGTACTAACACATTTGTGTAAGTAGTACTTGTAGGGTATCAGAAATATCGTGCTGGACTGAGTTACATGACGGATTAATAATCAATTAAATGATGCCTTACAGCATAGTATGAGATAAAGGAAGAGAAAGCCCCGTTTCATAAATTAGTTGAACTTAAATAGTGCAAATGTATCAAGAACTTCATGATATAAGAATCATTTTGAAACTTTACAATTTAAGATGTTCTTAAAGTACCTAATGAAGCAAAATTTAATGTATGTTGAAATCTATAGAAAGTAGTTTAGTAGTTGTAAACTTAATGTTAGTAACGATATCATTTTTTGATGGCATTATAGAGAGCTGTTTCAGCAATTTATTTGCATATAAATAAACAGTTAATTAGAGTAAAAGTACGGTTAAGTAGTAGAGAATAAAACTACATCTCAACTCGACTTGGAAATACTTTATCGTCTGGACTGCTTATGTATTTTTGGAGTGTATTTAAGAAATATAGAGCAAGGATGATATGTTTTCATATGGTTCGACGTATTAATCTAAATTATTTCCCGGACCGCACGCAAATCTGATAACTCAGTAACTATTTTGTGAGATTTAGGATCATTTCTGTAGATAAAGGAGATGAAGTAATATCAACAGGCAATCAACATGGATGAAACCGTCATAAGTTATTCCTAAAAAGAACACTATAAATGATTTCGCAGAAACTCATCCCTTTTCACTCCTTCAATGACTTATTGTATATCTTCTCCTCCGCGAGTGTCCTTTCCAACGGATCTCCCTACGCCTCTAGATCCACCACAACTTCCCCCACGACGCCAGCTCGTGGGTCTATGGCAGGAGTGGCTTCCGGAGGGGGGTGCGTGGGCCCTTCATGGACCAGCGACTCCTTGATCGTGATAGTGCCCTTCTTCCTGAGGGCCTCGCCGCAGAAGTCTAGGTCGAAGGGCAGGCGGGAGGGCTCACATCCCGTAACGGAGAACGTCACCACGTTGGCGGGGTCGGCCATCTTGCGGGTCTGGCTCTCCACGACGTGCCGGGTCACTGTGGTGTAGCCGAAGAACGAGCCCCAGTCGTTGGTCTTGGTCACCTCCGGTTCGCTCGCCTCCAAGGCTGGTCCCGATTTCACCGAGGATGGGGTGTCTTGGAACCAGGACCATCCTCGAGGTTCCACCGGCGTGGCAGTTGGCGTGATCCTGGTATCAATTCAGTAAATTATTATTATTATTATTATTAACACCGCGTCTTACTACCCGTTCGGGTTGTACGCACTTACGCTAATGTGTAATGGTAGGGTGATTGTGAGATGAAATGAAGGACCTACAGTTTAACGTGGAATCTGAACCACGGTGGAGGCCTGGCATTCCCCACATTCACAAATTGTGATTAATACACGTCTTGTCAGATAATACAGTAAAAAACAAGATGATTACACGGGGAAGAGGGCTAACTTTAAATAACAGAGCTCCAACAAACAGAATAAATTATTTTTCCTCGTCGCATCTTATTACCCGTTCAACATTTGTATTCATTACACTAATATGTTAGGGATGTTGAAGGCTGAATTTATAGGAATTGTACACACATTTGAGAGAAGGGAGAGTGTAAAACCATTTAGGAAAAAAAAGGTACACTTGACCGGGACTCTAACCCCAATATCTTCGTCATTGGTGGTCCAATCTGGTACGATAGTGATGCCTAGAGTGGGCTCCCAAACCTTTTATATCCAACAAACACTTGCACCAGAAAAAATACATTCTGGAGTCCTCATAGAATTGTTTGCACTAACATTATGAAAATTCAATAAAGACAGTTAAATTCTACAAGCAAAAACGTATAAAACAAATGGAAAACACCACATTTTCTGGCTGTGCCTTTGACAAATGTCCTCTCTTAATTTTTGAAAATAAATGGTACAGCACACCGCACAGACTTTCAATCGATTTTATCTAAAATATACATATTACATTTACTAATAACTCGTAAGTAGGTGAAACGAAATAACAGTTATATACAGTGTTGTAGAAATACTACACCAAAGATCATAATTGAAATAGTATACACTATTACTTACTCCATGGCATTATGAACTATGTGTGAACACTGTTACGGAAAAATTAAGAAAATAGAATTATCTATATCCACCAAAGAGAAAAAGAATCAAATTCATTTGCAAAGACCTGGATTAATAAGTATATTTGATTATAGCTCAGGAATTAATGGTTTTATGAAAAAAAAATTGTATCTTTAATTGTACTAAAACTTTACAATGATAAGTTATTTCGTATCTCAAATAGTTGCGGAGAAATGATGAACATTGGAAAACTTGCCGCATGTAAAATACCCTCAAAACCATTTTTCACGAGAAAATGAGAATAACCATTTTATTTATATTAGTTAACATTGTCTAAATTTAAAAAAAAAATCAAATTCGTTAGAGCGAATTTTGAGAAAATAGATTTTTCTCTTTTTGCCCTTCAGAAAACTACCCTTAATTTTAGGGTTATACATCTAATTCCAAGAACCCTTTGGGGGTATCTTATGACCAGCTCAAATACCAAGTTTTAACCCAATTTGTAAAATGGTTTCGGCTCCAACCCGAAGTACAGACAGACAGACGGACGGTATCGCGAAAACCACGTTTGGTTTCAGGCGGTCATGAAACGTTGACATTTTTCAAAATATTGGGTTCGAATTTTTTGACGATCACAATAATTTCTCTCCGAGGTATCGAGACAAAGTAAAAGATTGACAAACCTTATTAGTGATGCTATTTCTAACGTGTGAACAAAACAATAAAGAAAATTATATAATTGCCTCACGAGGCCTGAGATAACTATGACGAAGGCAAAGGGCCCTGCAAAGCACACTTTATAAAACTCTGCCTTAGACCATTCGACCACCAAATCAGATCAAGAAAATTCAAATGGTTATCACCCACTTTGGTGGCCTCGTGGCCTAACGCTCTACTCTAATGTTAAACTAGACTACCAAAGACGGGGAGATCAGGGTTCGATCCCGGTCTGATGCACTGAGGGTGGTTTACCTAAGTAGTTTACCGTTCTCCTTCCACACAAATGCGGGTGCACATCCTCTCAATTAAAACTTTCTCATCTCAAACCATTAGTGTAATTAGTACATAGGCGTATAACCCGAATGGGTAGTAAGACGCTGTGCTAAAAAAAAATGTTATTTTTTTCTTCATCATACCTTGCTAACCCGGCTATCCTCATATTTACAACAATCAGCTAGAGATGATAAAGGTAGAAGTTACAGTAAATGTACCCGAATTTTAGTGAAGGGAGTATGAGAAACAATTTAGGGAAAAACACCCTCAGTACACATTTTCGGGATTATAACCTCAATCTCTCCGTCAACGGCAACCTAGACCAGACGAGGCGCTTGTTAAACTCGCCGACGCTAGTAAAAGTATAATTATATCATCCAAATGTAAACTGTAACTGTGGCTAATGTGGATATACGTAGGTCGGTGACCGAATTGTCTCAGGAGGTGGTATTCAACCTTTCTGGTTCGAGTATCCTCAGATAGAATTATCTTCAACTTTGTACCCCAACAGTTGTGAGTGCATAATGAAAGTTGTATATATTCTATAATCTACATGCAAAATAAAAATGGTGGTCCTAAATCGCATGTCCTGGGCATCCGTGCCTCTTGTGGCTAGCCCTAAATCTAGTCCTGATTATTCAGTGCTTATTATGGAATAATATATATATAAGTTATGTATGTTATGTATGTACGTATACGCTCACTCAACTCTAATTTCAACACTCGATCACAAGAAAACTCAACTTTATTTATTCCTCTCCATAATTCCAGTCATTACTCAAATTCTTTCACTGTTTCAGCTTCTCGTTCATGGAATACCCTAAATTAGAATTGAATGGTTTCAAGCGAAAAGTCGCAAATAATCTTGTGTGTGGAAGCTTATTCGCTAGGTTGAGGCATGAGAGACGTAATCAAACCTTGTGTGTGTGTGTGTGTGCGCGCGTGTGTGTGTGTGTGTGTGTGTGTGTGCGTTTGTGTGCGCGTACTCATATTACGTAATCCTTGTGTATTTTAGCTCTAGTTCTTATACATTTTGTGTGTTTTTATATATATTATTTTGATAAAATTCATTTTATTTGTATTGGTTAAGTTATTATTATTATTATTATTAGCACCGCGTCTTACTACCCGTTTGGGTTATACGCACTTACGCTAATGTGTAATGGTAGGGTGGTTGTGAGGTGAAACGGAGGACCTACAGTTTAACGTAGAATCCGAACCACGGTGGAGCCCTGGCATTCCCCACATATTAGCTAAGTGAAAGAAAAGGCAGTAGCCTTAACTTCATCATTAAAGTCGATTATCATTATGTATTTTTTTAAATTGTTAGCCTACCTTCTAAGGTTTCTTCACGAACCCCCAGGGGTACCCGAACCTCAGGTTGAATATCACTGGAGTAAGGCGTCACTCACGTAATAGACTGGATCTTCCAACGACGGGGATATCGAGGTTTGAATCCCCGTCCAGGTGTACTGACGGTGGTTTTACCTAAATTATATTCTACTCTCCCTCAAAGCAATTGCGGCTACACATATTACAAATTCAACCTTCCTGGGCCTTAACACATAGCTGTATTGGTACGTATGTGTGTAACCCAAACGAGTAGTAAGACGCGGTGCTAAAAGAAACCAGTCAAATCCTAAGTACAATTAGATTTCTGTAATAAAAACCTTTGTGAGGGTTTTTAAATACAAATATGAAGTTGGCAAATAATGATTAAAGAGCACTTTATTCTTCTTGCAGCTATGAGGAGCTACAAATAATTTGAAGAACATATTGACTAGGAATATATTAAGGTAGATACTAGATGGGAATTTAAATAACAATACTATAATCAAGAGGATAATAATCAAGACTTTGCAATTATTTGGGTTTAGGCAGGGCTTGATGCTCAAAGGTCAATTCATATATTTTTTTAAAATAGTTTCCAATAGTTTGAGTCATTAGTTCAAATAAATCACTGAAAGATGTAGAATAGAGAATTTGTGAGAGAGTCTTCCCACCCCCTCAATTAAGATGTTGTAGGGATTTAGGAAGTGAGGGACATATTTTGTTAGACGGTATTGTTGATCTTATCAACACTCACCTCCCATATGTAGACGCGGGTTCTATCCGGAGTTGCCGCAAGTTCCTGCAAGGAGGCAGAGAGCGTTCTACGACCACGCAAGACGAGGGCGTCATCTCCGTGAATACCACCTTCTGTTTGATGGTCTTGGTGACGGTCTTGCCTCCTATGAACCATTTCCCATCCCTCTCCCCTTCAATATCCTGGGCCAGAGCCGCCAGTGCCAACAGTAGTAACAGCACGGCACCCCACGGAGAAGACATGTTGGAACTGAACAACATTAACGGCAATATAAATAAATGTTTGGTGAAAAAAGTTATGGAATCTGTCGTTATTAAACTTGTCATGATTTTTTTTCAAGGGGTAAGACAAAGTGTAAGATAAACCATTGCAAATGCAAATTGCAAATAAGTCTTTTACAAGAGGATTCAACTAAATCTAAATTTAATAAAAGGCATAGTAAACTTGAGAAGATCAGGTGGACATACAGGATGACAAATGAATAATTCTTAAAAAAGAGTGGGTGAGAAGAGAACCATTTTGGATCTGATTCTTCGGTACAAAGCAAATTGGATCGGACACATCCTTAAGAGGAACTGTCTTCTGCACGATGTCATGGAAGGAGAGGTTGAGGAAAAGAGGAACTTGGGAATAAGGAGGATTCAAATATTGGATGAATTGAAAACAAGAAGAAAATTCTGGAAGCTGGAGGAGGAGGCGGCAGAGGACAGGGCGCATTGGTGTTCTAATTTCACTGACAAAAGTAATTGACCTGTCGCAAGACAGAACACCTGACTATAATAAAATATTAGTATACATATAATTCCAATAATATAATAACCATACCATTGAAGCCGAAATTATTAATACTATAAAAAGCATCAATTTGAGTATACGTTATATATTTAATAGTGAGTTAATGTATTTATTTATTTGTTCGTGGCTTTTTACAACATATCCATGTCCACATATTTATACTAATGGGGTAAGGATAAATATTGTTTATTAAAAAAATTTGCCAGAATGGTAGAGCTTTACCAAAGTGTAACTAGACACACATAAAAATATATTTTTGTCCAAATCTCAAGATCAATTTTCCCAAAATCATAATGACTCATCTATTCTTCGAATGCATGAGTTTACAATAACTGACTTTTTTTTTCTTTTTGAATTATTTTAGGGCTTAAGATTCTCTCAAATTATAATCGTTATTTTTTTTAATTCAAGATTGTTATAGTCGATTAAGGCTCTTTTATATTACCAGATTAGCTTATAGATGCAGTTTTGTGGGCTGATATTTAAAACAAATGTTCTAAGACACTGCTATGATAAAATAGACTTTAAGCTACTGTAATCAATGTGATTCACAGGATACTTTACAAGCTTTGTCTTAATCCGAAATACTACAGATACCAGAGTTTAAAAAAACACAATAAATATGGTTTGTAAAGATGAGAACTTTCAGAACGTTTTTATTTACATGCCTTGATTGGTCGTAAATAAAATAATTCAATTTCGCTAAATAAAAGGTTGTATTTCGGTATTAAAAATAGGTAAATATTTTTTTTAATTCGGCAAAAAATGGTAAAAATCAAATCAAACTTAAGTGGTATAGTGAGTGCTACGGATATAAAAATTACAATTAAATTTACCATTCTTAAATTTAAAAATACTTTCCAGTCATAATATAACTAGTATAGTAATAGTAAACACATATTTTACTTCATCATTAATGGTAGACCTCGGTGGTCCGTGGGTAAAGTGCTCGCCTCAGAACCCATTGTTTGTAGTTTCGAACACATGAAGGGTCGATGGATTTTTCTTGAGAGATAAAAAATCCTTAGTATAACTTCCTTCGATCCCATGTCGATTGTGGCATGTAAAATAACCCTGGAAGGTGTGTGAAAATACCTATCCCGGCAAAATTGGCAGATCCTTTTGCTATTGCTCACAGAAATTATCGTGGGATGATCTAATAAGTCGGATCAGAAAGTGCACGTTAACTACCTCAATTAATAGTAGTAATAATAATAGGGGGTATAGTAATAATAACTACCAATGGGATTATTTAGCGATTTTTTAGAGTGTAAACTTAGATTGCTTTTAGGAATTGTAATAGTGCAGTTGGTACTTTTTTTTTGCTAAATTAAGGACAAAAAAAATGGCCAAAAACTATTAAGTCTCTTACTTAACAAATACATGTCTAGTTTTTATATCGTTATTTATAATTAAAATCTACCTAATTTACCATTATTCGCATATAAAATGACAAGTATTTAATTTCGCGAAAAAATGCGAATCTCGTTTTATTTCACGTACGAGAAATGTATTTAAAAATGTTACAATGAACTTTTAAAATATTTTGATATGAATTTTAATGTGCCAGTAAAGGTTGAAAACAAACACGTCTCGCAATATTTCGGTGTATTTACTGATAGCTATTTCTAAAGCATGAGAGAGAGAAAAAAAATCGTTACCTTGAGTTCATCTCGCCACGCCTGGTCGCCTACTGACGTCCCCTAAGACATCTTCTTGTGATGGAGAGTTTCCTCCACCCTCTTTCAGGACACCTGCGACTCGGCGAGGGTAGAGGGGGGGAAGATCTAAATTGTCTGGACGGAAAGCAACACATCCTGCTGATAGCAGTAGGCCCCTCGTCAAGTCTGATACTGATAACACCCGGCTGGAGATAGATACAGCGTCTCGTCTCTTGGGAGAATTTGTAGTTTTAGCGCCGACCTTATCAAGATACTAAATCTTCACCCTGCGTTATTTTTTTATTACAATACAGCTTCAGTGCTTAAAAAACTAAATAATTATAAAATAACTCGATATTTTTATCACCGCGTCTTATGCTTATGTACAAATTAAGCTAAATTTGTATATTAGGAAGGTTATATTTTTAGGAAGTGTACCCACATTTGCGTGGAGGGAGAGAGAAAACTTACTTTAGAAAAATCACCCTCAGTACACCTGACCTATATTCGAACCTCGATCTCCCCGTCATCTGCAGACTAGTCTACTGCAATAGTAATGCGTTAGGCCTTGCGGCGACCTTGGCGAGTAAATAACTTATAATTCTTCGTCGTCAAAGTAACAACTGACCGTATTTGTTTAGGAAAAATTTAATTCAATTATAGCACCACGTTTTACTACCTGTTTAAGTACGTTTAAGTACCGATTACGCTAATGGGTTAGGAATTGGGAAGGTTGAATGTAGAGGAAGTTAACTCTCATTTGTGTGGAGGGAGAGTGGAAAACCATTTAGTAAAAACCACCCCAGTTCACCTGACCGAGATTCGAAACTCGATCTCCCCGTCCTCGGCAGTCTAGCTCAACACAAAATTTGCGCGTTAGCCAACTACGCCACCGCGGCTGGTATTTGGTGGAGAAAGTTAGATCTACAGTTCCATTTTCCCTGCTATAAAAGCTACTAGATCTACTTTCACGTATTTATAAGTCTAGTCATACGTTATGCAGCTGTCACCTTTATTGTATATATATTGTTATTATTGTTTTACCATCACTTCTTCCTACCTGTTCAGGTTATATTCATATAGGATAATTACTCTAATGGGCATAAGAATGAGGACGGAAGCATCTTAGAGGTAATATACACACATTAGCGTGGAATGACAGTGGGAAACCATTTAAGAAAAAACCATCCTGACCTGACCGGGATTTGAACCTCAATCTTCCTGTCATCAGCAGGTCAGTATAACACGAGAGTGACGCCTTAAACTGTTCGGTCACTACAGCTTGTCATATCGTATTAATTATTACACAAGAACACTAATAATATATAACAATTTTAATAATGTTGATTTCAAAAAGAGTTTGCGATTTTCTAAAATACTCTTTAATTTTATTATTATTTAGCACCAGGTCTTACTACCCGTTCGGGTTATACGCTCTAAGTATTAATTACGCTAATGGATTAGGAATTGGGAAGGTTGAATTAGAGGAAGTGAACCTGCATTTTCGTGGAGGGGGAGTGGAAAACAATTTAGGAAAAACTACCCCCAGTTCACCCGATCGAGATTCGAACCTCGATCTCCCCGTCCTCAGCGATTGAGCTCAACACGACTAGCGCGTTAGCCAACTACGCCACCGAGGCGGGTCTCTTTAATTTAAAATTGGGGTGGATCCATCCCCATACACATGGATGATATTTTCGTACTTAATTCAGTAGAGAAACTTATATTCAAATAATAATGGCAGACTACACAAAATAACAGGTTAAGTAGCTACTACGGAAACTACGATGCGCATACACAAGTCTATTGTGATCATCCTTGTTTTGAAAATAGTTTGTATACATTAAATAATAAATAAATTTAAAAAAAGTTGAATCACTATTTTCATATTGTTTCCTCAATGGGGTTTTAAAATGATATATCTAAGCTTAAAGTTAAGGTAAGTTAACATTAGGTCTAAAAGCTAAATAATCTATTTTTTGAAGTTGGCCTTAGTGATTTAATTAAATTTCGTATCTGGGAACAGACAAAATGGCATATATAATATTTTTCCGATAAAATTACATAAAGGGCCTTTACATATAATATATCTCCACAACTCTTTGAGATAGAAAACTTTTGATTGCAAAGTTGTAGACCCATTAGCGATAAAAAGTTTTGATTTGAAATATATTTTTACTAAACTAATAATTTCCGAGCTATAAGCAAATATATTTTTAATGTAAATATTGGGAAATAAGGAATTAAAAATGCATATAACTCACACAAATCAATCAGAAAAGTCTTTAAATTATAAATTCCAAAATGGGAGGCCTGTAAATTAGGGAAGGCTTTTAAAATTTACAAATATAATACAAAGAATAAACTTATTTTTAGTGAGGCAGAAAAGTTAAGATTTTCAAAAGGAGTCTAAAAAAACACTAAATATGAACGAATTCTGAAACCAAAGGCGGGGAAATCCCCGCTTACATAGTTAATAAATGGTCAACACATCCAGTCACACAAACTTTCTTAAACAGTGATTGCTTGGAACAACATTTTCAAATACTGAATTTTAGTAAACTACCCTGAAGTAAGTTTTACTCAGATATACATGCATACATACATATCATCTTGTTAATCGTAACACATACCCTTAGAATAATTTTAAACAATAATTGTTAAGAGATTTTAAACAAATCTCAAATTTTCGAAAACCGATTATTCGTGAACTACCCTAAAATTGTTTGTAATTTGTAAAAATAAGCTATTTCTTATTTATCATATTTTTTTTAGATAAAACTCAATTTTTAAAAAATACACCTTTTTTTATTTGTCAAACGTAAGATAACTTTTAATTAATTTATTTAAAAAATAAACACACTATTATTTATCATATAAAATAGTCTCCAGATGCCAATTCTAAACAAAATTGTTGAAGTAAATTTCAAATTTAAAAAAATCCGTTATCAGTAAACAGCTAGATCATTTTTAAGGCTAATTAATATAGGCCATTTATAAATGATTACAATTTTTTTTTAACTACCATCTCTAAACTAACGTAAAGTGATTTTTTTTACCGGTAAACAAATATACAGTTTTATTTGTAATGTCAAACACCCCCCCCATTTATATATTTTAAATAAAGTCACTAAACCCATTTTCGAAATAATTCTAAGCTCCAAAATTCACTCATCAGTAAACTTCCCATAAACGAATTTTTACCCATAAACAAAGTATACGGTGTTATTTTAAATGCCAAACACTCATTTTAAAAACAAAATTGTCAAAGCCATTTTCGAAAAATTTTGAATTAAAAAAATTACTCATTAGTAAATTAACATTAATTTAAAGGTGAGAATAAAAGTTTTAAAAAATGTCCGTAGGTAAAGGTAGATAATACTTAAGATAAAATATGAACAAACCTTTTCAAGGACAAAGACATATTTGTAATATACAATTTTTCGGGATCGAGAGCACATAAAACTGATCACAAAATCAAGGTCGAAACTTTTCCCTGATTACAAAACTTTCTCTTGAAATAAGAAAGTAAAAGTGATAGTACAACTAGCGCCTAAGTTGTGACAACAGAATAATACTTAAAATAAACATCATCTGCTGACAAAGCGTGATGAACTGTTATGCTCTTTGGTGAACTGTGAAGGTCCTTTATCTCAGTATACTTCTGTAACAGTATATTTAATGTATTATTCATTGATGCTCTTTGGTTAGATATTATGATCTTTATTTTACCATTATGTTTCTGTAACAGTGTCTATCAATTCGTTTAAAATATGTTGTGAGATTTAAGTCTCAATTTTTTAGGTAAAGGCGATAATAAAAAAGTATGTGCGATCTACCATGTCATTTATTAATGTTGACGTCACAGATAAGAAGTTAGTCTATTTTTTATGTGTGACCTTCAGTGTAAAAAGCGTGCCATTATAAAAGTAGACCTCACACCATTGTAAACCTTTAGAAAGTCTTCTTATTATTTACTACTAGCTGAAGTACCCTGTTCTGCAGTCTGGGAGGTTTTTAATAAATTTTTATAAATGTAATCAAAATTTTAAAATTTGGGCTTTGGGATGTACACGTTCGTTCACAGGGGGCTACTGATTTTTAAAAACTCAAGACCACTGCGTGCGGTAGATATCACCCTATTCTCGTGACAGAAAAACTTTTCATTCGAATATTTAGTGTATTATTCAAACTGATTAGTTGTACTATATATCATTGTTAATGTTAGTTGTGTCTGTTATCGCTTGCACTTAAAGAAAATATTTTTATAACAAAATAAGACAGAAGTTGGGAAGAGGCTTATCGAGTTTTTTTTTTAAACTTAACAATCGAAATTATACTTTTAATTGGTATAAAGGCATGGTAAAACTTTGAAGACTACAGATGTCGGGTTTCGAAACCTTGCAGAGCTTACCAAGATATTTTATTTTCCTTTCCGTAATTGTTTTATGAATGTCACCCTCCACGTAAATGCGTATACAGTTATTTTCAAACCCTACCATCCCCATATTTACCCTCATAAGTTAAAGAATAAGTAAGGCCTGGATGGAAAGTAATACATGGACAAACAAAAACTACAACCCAATTTTCATAATGAAAATCTTTCTTATTCGACTGCTAGAAAGGTTACTAGGTATGCTTTCACGTATTCATACGTCAAGTCATACGATTTGCACCTGTCAATTTTTATAGATATATATAATAGTTTAATAACTATAATAACTGTATTTTATAAAAAAAATATTCCTACCGAAATCCTACTGAGTGTGTTATTTCCTCGATGGGGTTTCCCTATATCCCTTCATGCAAATGTGGGTACACTTCCTTTAAATTAAATACCTTTCTAACCCCTAACCCATTAGTTTAGTGTGTACATATGCGTACGTGATGCTAATATATATATATATATATATCAGGCGCCACCAGCGGCGAAGATTAAATACTATTAATTTTATCGTGATGTTTCCCTGCGTAGGTTTTCGTGCTGCCGACAGATCGCGGGCAAAGTGCGGTCGGCTCCTTTCTGCTATCAGGAAAGCCAACGTAACGTGTCAATCCACTAGTTAAATGTATATCTATATAGTTCTATCGTAGTATTTTTGAAAGTTTTTTTGGAATTTTTTTAGTAGGAATGGAATACAAGCAAAATAATAGAATAGGAATTAAATAGGACCCAATATTGGTTCAAGGTATTATAATGTGCAAGCCACAACCTAGTTAAATAACTACTGGAGGAAAAAATCTTAAAATTTGTGTGCCTAAATTTTTGGTGTGGTGATGAATAATTATTCATTTTGAAAATTGAATGTAACAAATAAAACATGTATCTGGCATTTATATATAATTTGATAGGCCTATTTTTAATAATAAAAATAACGAAACAAATTTTGACAAAAACGCTTATTTTTGAGGTTATAGGTCCAAGATTTAGCCAAAAATGGTTGCATGAAACAAAAACCTAGTTTTTCTGGCATCTTATCTGGCAATTTTTGGCGTGAGTTGTATAATAACTACTCACACAGTAAAACATAAAGATTTTCAAACTAATCTAAATAAATAAAAGTAAGCCGAGTCTTGTCAATAAATATACCAAAAACATTTCTTAACTGAGCCACTGTGCCCGACTACCTCTTAAGTTTTAGTTCCTAAACCTCTCACAAAAAGCGCTGTTGGACTTAAAAAATACTAATATACTTTATTATTAGGCGTATACAAAAGTAAATGGATGCCATTCCAAATAATAGCGTTAACGAGTAATAGTTGGGTCTAGACGTAATTAATTGAGGTGATGATGTATTTCGTGCGTAATTGGATATTTATAAGCCACTTTTATCATTAATTTTTGCCAAACATATATTTTCCTTCCTATTCTGGGATAAATATTACCATTGAGTAGCCTAGTGTAGTTGTTATTTAATGGAGCTCAGCCGTGTTGACCCGGTACAATAAGTGCACAACTAAAGATGCTGAAATTTTGGGTACCTATCCTACTTAAAGGAAGATTAAGTTAATTTAAGTTTAATAAATTAGTGATATTGTTAATGAGCATTAACTATAAACGCCACATTTATAGACGGTCTTTAATTTTTGTAAGCGCTTGTATATATTTTTTTTACAAACTATCCCGGGAAATAATTTTTTCCCGCCAAAGTTTCGAAAACATCATATTTCCTTAATTTTTTCTTGAATTCCGGGACCCAGAATAGGCCTATCAACTCAATTCTTACTTTCTGTAGGAAACACGAGCTAAAGGCTGTTTCTTTTTTCAGTTTTTATATCAAAACGCCAAAAATCAATACTTCAGTAGAAACATATAGTTTATTTATTCACATGATGACCTCAATAATTCTTGAATATCTGCCCAAGGTGTCCTAAGATTCAATTACATATTTTTCTTTTTTCTTAAAAAGCTTCTCGTCTAATACCGCTATGTTGATGTTATCCTGTGAAGAAAATTAAACTCAATGTTGATACGGGAGAAACATTTTATTTATTTTGACCAAAAAAAAAAGTTTTTCTATAAAAACTTCACTTAACTAACGTTCCCTAGTCTACCACCTGAAATGGTATGAATGCAACGAATAGATAGAGCGCTACGAGAAGGATATTTTTAAAGTTTTCTTCATAGTATGAAGGGGGGGAAATATATACATTTTGCTTCAAATTAAACATAGCTGATAACAAAGTTGATAAAGTTGATAGTCTTGAACGAGAAAAATCTATAAAAACTTCACTTAACTAACGTTCCCTAGTCTACCACCTGAAATGGTATGAATCCAACGAATAGATAGAGCGCTACGAGAAGGATCTTTTTAAAGTTCTCTTCATAGTATGAAGGGGGGGAAATAAATACATTTTGCTTCAAATTAAACATAGCTGATAACAAAGTTGATAGAGTTGATAAAGTTGATAGTCTTGAACGAGTACACTTAGAAAGTTGATTTAGGCCTAATTATTATACAGAACTTTTCTCAATAAAATGTTTAGAATACATTTTAGCGCGATAGTCTGCAGCCATAGATACACTAGCCCCATGGCGTCTTTGGTGCTGACTGACAGTTCACAGCTGACTTCTGATAGTCAACATTTAGGTATATACCTAAATTTTGACTGTCAGAAGTGACAGCTGCTAAACACATGTTTTTTCAGACCATATGGTTCAGCGTAGGGATACAAAATTTTGTCTGATAACTTTTAAAAGGCGTCAGCTGTCAGCTGTGAACTGTCAGTCAGCACCAAAGAAGACATGGGGCTACTGTAGCTACAACGACCCTCTAGTTCATTATAAGCTTTCTATTCTATTACTTAAATTATTTATAGGCTCTTTTTGTTGAAGATTTACCTAAGGAAGCGAGAGTGTTAAGGTACTTAGTACTATAAACACGGCCATGGTTGAGAACAAGACGGACGATGATAAATTAGTGTGTTTTGTTATTCGCGCGGTTTTGTTTGCGCAAGGCTCTAATCATGAATTGTACCGAGAACAGAGGGTTTTTTATCCCAGTGAGTTGGCAGCGCTGGAGCTTGTCGTGTCTCACTTTGTTCAGTAGACCAAGCACCGTCGTATGATAACGACGCGTTGTTATACCTCGCTAATCTTGTTGGTCATGTAACGTACAAAGCTGTCTTGTGTGTGGTTTTATTTACATGAAGAAAGACGGGTACCTAGCTCATGTCCGTGAGTCGCGAGAAGTGAAGTGAACAAGAGATCCAGTATCGACTTACAGGCGGAGGGTTCAATTCCAATCCAAGGAAATTGGTAAATTTCCCCTACTTTTTCTTTATTATTGCTGTATCTCCCCTCTTTCTTATGGTTGAACACTGTTCAAACCGTTTTGTTCGCGGTGAAGGATTTTTTTAAAAATATAAAACAATGTTTACGTACAGTCCAATTTTCATTTGGAAGAACCTTTTATGAAATACACACAATTTTCTTATGGCCAGCATTTATGACATTTTTCTTTATTCCTAGTGTTAATAAAAAAAACTTTTCTATCAAAAGTGACAGTTGCAGATCCACGTGGCTTTACGTATGAATACGTGGAAGTAGTCCTAGTAACTTTTCTAGCTGTCAGATAAGGTCCTTTCTATGAAAAATGGACTATAAATGTTTGAGGGAATGAACGCTAAAAACAATATTGTAAATATTTATAAATAAATGGGGGTGGGTGAATACCATTCCCACTTTTCTTTTTGTCTGCAGCGATGAACACACAGACTAAGGCGTCAAGCTCGTCTTGTATGATTTATCGGTGACAAGGAGGGCTAGGATTGAATCCCGGCCCAGTGTATAGAAGATGTTTTCTTCCTAAATGTTTAACCACTTTTCCTTTTAAGTCATTCGATAGTGATAATTATATAATTATATTGCACAATTGTAGAATTATAGGT
>CABFOW010003889.1:17514-36487 GCA_902141385.1 Timema californicum
GGGGGCTTCTCAGGAAAGGTGGATAGAAACACGATATGGCTTTTACAATGAAAAGAAGAACACAGTTCAAACTTTACACTGCTGCCATTGGACAAAGAGGCAATGGCTACTTCTTGAAGATGATAGATCGTTACCACCCAATCCCCCGACCTAGGTTTCATTCTATCGGAACACATCAGGAGGGAGTATGCAATGTGCAACGCAACTTCTTAAAAGAGGAAACAAAAGAAAAAGGAAATTGGCAAAGAATGATAATAATAATAATAATAATATTTAGCACCGCGTCTTACTACCCGTTCGGGTTATACGCTTTAAGTACTAATTACTCTAATGGATTAGGAATTGGGAAGGTTGAATTAGAGGAAGTGAACCCGCATTTATGTGGAGGGAGAGTGGAAAACCATTTAGGAAAAACCACCCTCAGTTCACCCGACCGAGATTCGAACCTCGATCTCCCCGTCCTCAACAGTCGAGCTCAACACGTTGTGAATTGGTAAATCTTATAAATGATCAAACTGGAATGTCACCATGCATTGACTTCCAACTCAACTTAAAAATCTTCTTCGCCGATAGAAAGTTAGGCAACCATTTTCATTTAATACTTTTGTCACTTTTCCTACTTACTTCGCGGATCATGGCATATTTTTTAGTTTTTTCATTTCTTATCAGACTTGTTTCAACTTAACCATTGATAAATAATCATTAGAATTTTAAACTTTCTATAATCTTAACTAATTTTAATTACTTTTATTTTATTTTATGATCATATGGTAGTCTCATCATTTATTGCAGTGTTTCCCACGCTGTTGTCAGTGGTGTACCCTTTTTGGGGATATACCCTAACCAACGTACACCTTTTATCAATACATTAATAGCAGCTATCCTGTAAAGTATAAATGGTTGTTCCAGATTTTGCTAGAGCCTTAGCAAAAGCTAAACAAAGCCATGACAATGGGCAAGAAAGACTTAAGTCCATGACATGTCCAAATCTCCGCTAATTGATATTTTACATAGTGTAACCCTTGAAATTGTCCGTGAAACTCCCGTCCTCCCCCCTCCAAAGTTGTCCGTGCAACACACTTTGTGAAATACTGATTTAATAGCAGTAATGTGTTAAATTTATTTTGAAACTTTACCATTCAGTAGATTAAAATGTAAATGTATGAGCGATCTGTCTCTTTAATGTAGTTGAGACTAACAAAAAAAGTAATTAAATTCCGGAGGACCAGTTTTTAGGTACACTAAAACAGAGACGGGAGTTGAACGTTGGTTTAGAAAAAAATATGTACTGTGTAGAGCCTACCTTGAGGGTTGTCTTGACGGGAGATCCGGGAATACCTGGGAGCGATGGTCTTATTAAGAATATTAATTTGTGAGAGGAGCTCCCTTAAACACTGGCGTTTTATGAGTACATATTATGCTAAATAAGAAACACACATAGAGAACATTATTAACCTCTTATCTATGAAGAATCGCCCACTAAACTCACCTTCCACAGAGTTTTTGATGAGTTCATTTCCAAAAAGAAACCCAGCAAGAGAGGTTCACCGAGCTGTGATAGAGATTGGAATCCGACGACCACTGTTTGAGGAGTAGTACACGACAGGTGTGAGAGGGTTGACTTGGAGTTGGAAGAGGGTAGAGGGGTGGCTGATTCCGAGAAACATGCAGAGTTGAGTGAGGGGGAATAGGGGTGGTAATAACCTAAGTGAAACTAGCGGATAATGGAATATGCAACAAGCTAGTGAATATTGAAATATGCAACAAACTATTGAATCATGAAATATGCAACAAACTAGCGAATCATGAAATATGCAACAAACTAGAAAATCATGAAGTATGCAACAAACTAGCGAATCATGAAATATGCAACAGTAACATTAAAGCAGCAAAGCCTGTATTGGCTCGAATATTGTACAACCCCGCACATAATAAAACGCTAATATTTTGGAGATGTTTTAAATGAGAATAAAAGGTCACGGATATACCTTGTGGTAAAAAATTTTTTAACAAATTTGACACATTTTTATTGGGCCCTATGAGTGCTTTTCATTTTTTTCTATAAAGTCCAGTATCAGCCTCGGAAACTCCAAAATTATTATCAGCCTGTCCATTATTTGTTTGTTGCTCTTAATATATAATTAATATCGAAGCTTGTTCTCATTCCCTTAGGACTCCGAGAAATATTCTCCTCACAATCACTCACTTGAGGGTCTGCCGTCAACTGACGCTGAACTACTGAGCTACCTGTTCATTGGCACTAAGGAGTGGAAATACTCCCTCTCTCTCACACACTTTGTTTTGACCTTGAGCTTATTATTAGCTCTTGAAGATTTCCGCCAAATCCGGCCGGTTCAGTTTTGGCATCTACAAAATATACGCTGTAGGAAGCTACTTTTTCCGGGTGAAAAATGTTAGTATCAGTACAGTTTTTGGAAGGACATTCTTAGGAGATAATAATTGCACTATATTCGGGTCAAAATGGTCTATTCAATACTCTCGGGGCTAAAAAAAACCCTGAAAACACCAATGGCTTAGTTTAATAATGCTTTGATGAATGTGGGCTATTTCTGAACTAAATTATTTTAAGTGGTGGTACTTGTGTCTTAAGTATTGATGTACTATTGTGTGTACTTAAGCTTTAATAATAATAATAATAATAATTCTTCTTTTAGTAGTCGTAGAAACTGTTTGTTTTTGAGTTGTTGGTGTTTTTTTTAGTCTCATCAAATATTGATTTCCTACGTGCTTTTTTAAACTGATGTAATAATTCAGCCAAAGTAATTAAAATTTTTAAACGCCATTATTTATTTGCTAAACATAACGGAAGGTTGTGGTTCGACTAATTTGTTGGCTTTATTGCTTTGTTAGTTTGGACACAGTTGGAAGCTGGGTATTGTTGTGACATCTAGCCGTGAATGCTAACAACATTTATACTGGTGACCTGCCGGTCTAGGGGTAAGGTGTCAGACTTCTGTGCTGGCAGCCGGGGTTCAATCCTCGGTCCCGGCACAGATTTATCTGATCACCAAACCCTTCCTTCACCTCTGACAAGACATCTTGTGAATGTGTGGGAATGCCAGGCCTCCACCGTGGTTCGGATCCCACGTTAAACTGTAGGTCCTCCATTTCATCTCACAATCACCCTACCATTACACATTAGCGTAAGTGTGTATAACCCGGACGGGTAGTAAGACGCAGTGATAATAATAATAATAACATTTATACTCTTGTAAATTATTCTTGGACACCCCTTCATTTTATTATTAGCTACGTAATTCATAAACAAAATACTGTTCCACTAGAAATATTTGATATATTCAATCAAAATAAATAATATTGTGTTTATAAAAAATAATATTAATAGGTAGTATGTTTTTATCACATCTTTAATTATTGATTATGCTGGTTTCTGTGTCGTTTGTATGTAAAATACTACCGGCAATCAAGTAGATAAGAAGAGTAATGAAACTTTATTATCTCTAATCATGGTTTAAATTGTAGTGGATAGCCAGCACATTTACCAGAGTATTATTATTATTATTATTATTATTATTAGCACCGTGTTTTACTACCCGTTCGAGTTATACGCACTTACGCTAATGTGTAATGGTAGGGTGATTGTGAGATGAAATGGAGGACCTACAGTTTAACGTGGGGTCCGAACCACGGTGGAGACCTGGCATTCCCCACATTCACAAGATGTCTTGTCAGAGGTGAAGGAAGGGTTTGGTGATCAGATAAATCTGTGCCGGGACCGAGGATTGAACCCCAGACCCCCAGCACAGAAGTCTGACACCTTACCCCCCTGGACCGCCAGGTCACCGTTTACCAGAGTAGGATTACAACAGTGTATACTGGCAGCATGACGGCTCGAGATAATATTGGTCGCTCATGTGTAGCTGACGGTTACATGCGTGCACCACCACAGACTCTCCTATGAGTGACGAATGTCACCAAGCACAAGGTGGCTCAGTGGTAGAGCATTGCCATGCTAAGCCAAAGGTCCTGGGTTTGATTATAGTGTCCTGCTGTCATAACACTGAAAAACACATATTTAAAGACAAGCTTTCACTGTCGCAAACAGCTTCATCGGGTTGAGAGTAAGCCGATGCTCTTGGCCGACGGCCCAGTCTACTCTCTTGACCCGATGAGGCTTTCTGTGACAGGGAAAGCTCGTCTTTTAACATGAGTCTGTGGTTTTTTAGTGTTTTATATAGACAATTTCTACCACAGTATCACTCAGATAAGTGTTCTGGCTATCCCTAATTCGTTACCAGAAAAAAAAAAAATACTAAGCTCACCTTGAAAGATGTGAGCATATCAAACTTGCATTGGTTGTGAAAGTGATATTCTGAATAAATGAAAACTCGCTATTGGAATTGAAAGGCTGTTTTTCCATCTCCAATCCAGGCCATGCCAAGTAGTGTCAGATAGGATACAAGTAGCTCGAACCCACCACTTTCATCACAATCATTCAGACATTTTACTTGTTTCGATTGCCTGACACATTAACGCAAATCAAGTTTGTGAACGAGTGAACTGGATTCTAAAATTGAGTACATTTTTATGATAATTAAAAACTACTATTTAATATATATATATATACACATAAGGGGTGTGCAAAATACCCTTTTTCAATTTGAAGCAAAGTTGGATCAAAAATATGAAATATTCTTGAAGCCCAAGTGGAGTTTGAATATTTTATGAAAGTTGTTTTATGTTGAAAAGAATATTATATTGTGCATATTAACATAACTTTATACGTGACGAATCAAATATCACAACAAGCAATTCTATTTGTCAAGTGAACATTAATTTATAATTCATCTGAAGCCCAAAATGATAAAAAATTGAAAACAAGTAGTATCTTTGTTTTTTGCTGGCGAAGTTTTGTAGCTGTGCAAGTATTTGAAGCTTCGGCCAGAGAGTGTGATGTGAACCACGTCTGTGTGATGTGAACCACGTCTGTGTGAAGGTTTTGCTTGAATGGCGCGCTGTTGTTGGCAGGCATGGAGGACGAGATCTGCCCCTACGCCACCTTCCACCTCCTGGGTTTCCGTGAAGAGATGGACCCCAACAAGGCCATGCAGTTCCAAACGTTCCCGCATCAAAATGGTCACGAGCGCACGCACAGCGGCACTATGGGCCCCATCGGGGGCAGCGGTGTGGCGGGCAACGGGCACGTTCACCAACGCAGTGGGTCACAGTCCATGGTGAGACAGAATGATGAGCGAGTTTAATATGGTCTATTTGATAGATGTTCGGTGAAAACTGATATTTACTCCCAAGGGCTAGTAATAAATTAGAAATGGGCCGAATCCAAATTTGAATCCTTGAACCTTTAAAAGCATATAATCTTAAAGTAAAAATATTAAGGATTTGATTTTAAAAAAGTTATCCAATGTGAAGATGTGAGGAAATTTCACCGTTTTTGTAGTTTTTCTAGCAAACAAATTTTTTTGGTCAAAATAAATAAAATTTTGCTCCAGTAGAAACATAGTTTAATTTTCTTCACACGCTGATATCAACAAATTGTTGAATATTTGTCACGAACATAGCGGCATTAGGTGACAAACTTTCTAAAGAAGAGAGAAAGTTGTCATTAGATTCCAGAATTAGTCCTGAGAGCTGAATCAAATTCAATTAGAATCGAACCCAGGACCTTTGACTCTGCGCTTACCACTGAACCATCCTGGTTTGTGCCGTATCACCAGTTGTTGGTTTAGTGAGTCTGTATGTAGTGACGAGACGAACCAGAATGACTCGGTGATAGAGCGTTGGCATGCAGATCCCGGGTTCGATTCCCGTGTTTATCATTTTTTTACTTGATCGATGTGGTATGATTGTTTATTGATATTGTCTTTAGAATTTTTTTTATCTTAAATGGTGTCAAATGTCCCTTAAAATATTAAAAAATATGTTAGTTCGAGATACTCCGCATGAAGGCAACAAAACACCTGTTTATCTTTAGGAAAAGAAGACTCATGTTCGTTTTTTTTTTAGTTTGGCTATTTGGAGTAAGTAGTCCCTGGTTGTAGGTGGTCACTAGTGAACCTGTTTCAGCCGAGAGCTAACGGCCGTTATTCTCGTGTGGCCAATCAGAACGGACCCACATTCTCACCCGGGCCAGAGTATGACGACCCCGCCAACTGCGCTCCGGAGGAAGACCAGTACGGAAGCCAGTACGGACAATACGGCGCCCCGTATGACCACTACGGCAGCCGTGGATCTGTCAGCCGTCGGAGCGTAGGTCAGTTCCCCACAGATACTCATCATGTACCTTGATATCCAGTTTAAAACACGTTTGATTTCATTTTAGATTAAAACTACTGTTCTCGGGGTTTTTAATATTTGGCGGGGATCCACCCAAACCAAAACTTAGCTCATGACATTATTTAATGAACCCCCCAAAAGCTATATTTACAGTCCACTTTCCATAGTAAGAACAAGGGCTGGACCACAGACAAGTGTACAACATCCTCAGTCTCACGCTCCTTGAGCCAGGTTGAGTCCATCAACACTGGGGTTCGCTAGTGTCAACGCTCGGTGATAAAAGCACTCACGAATGTGCAAGTTGTTAAGATGCGGATGGAGATCTCGAGGTTTTGCAAACCTCTTGTCCAAGTAGTACCGTGTATTATCACCTCACTAGAGGTGCGCTACTGTAGCTATGGCAGCCACTACCATCTCCCTAATCTTTTCAACTTTGTTGCTTACTACTCAGTAAAAGACGAGCTATCACCGATATACTCTCCAAGGAGTGGTGCCGAGTTCTCTCTCGATACAGTCCCACACGAGGGCTAGCTCTCGGTACAGTCCCACATGAGGGCTAGCTCTCGATACAGTCCCACACGAGGGCTAGCTCTCGGTACAGTCCCACATGAGGGCTAGCTCCCGGTACAGTCTCACACGAGGGCTAGCTCTCGGTACAATCTCACATGATAGTTATCTCTCGGTACAAGTGTGTGAGTGTGTGTGTCTGCCAGGCTCTGCCCGTAACCTGCCCATGGCGGGCAGCCCAGAGCCTCCCCCACCTCCTCCTCGCAACCACGACCCCAACAACTCGTCGTCCTTCAACGACTCCAAGGAAAGCAACGAGATCTCGGAGGCAGAGTGTGACCGTGACCAGCTGGTCAACAGGAACTATGGAGGTCAGTGATTCATGTTGTGCATCTTGTTACATCGTGGTGGTATTATTGGTGCAAGTTGTGTTCTCTCGGCGGTAGTTTAACTTGGGAGTAGGGAAATCGTCATCGGGGGGTTATAATCTGTAGCTCGAAGATCATTTTAGGAAACTCCCGTAGTTTATAGACAGGCTATCTACCCTCAGGGAGGACAGAAATTAGCCGGTAATTCGAAATGATCGGGGGGAAAATGGGAATTTGGTAGATTACGATAAAAATCCGGGAAATGTTGTTTTACTCAAAATATAAAATATAATAATAATTAAATCAGTAAATAATAATGTTATTGTAGTTGTTGTTTTTTGTACCTGTGTAATATATTTTATCATTCCAAGTTAACAATGATAATACAAATTTTTTTTAATGTATTATTTAGATTTTAAAACTTATTATTATTATTATTCATAAAAAAGATTAATAGAAAAATAAGGGGGGGAGTTAGAAGGCTGTAATATAATTTTTAGTCGGGGAATTTTAGGAAATTTTTAGGGGAAATCGGGGGGAAAATTGGGTTTCATTGGTCAAGTTGAGTAGACAACATGATAAAGTGGCGTTCAAGTATTACATAAGCACCTTGGGGGGAGTTAAATGGTTAGAGCATTGGCACGCTCAGCGGAGGTTCCCGAGTTTGATTAGTGCCCCATTGTCTTTTTTTTTCAACTAATTTAATTGAAACACAATCTCTCTCTTTTGAACTGACTCTTAGAATTGTTTCTCTTTCATAATTAAAAATAAAGAAATGTAATTAGTGTTTCTATTAACATTTGATCTAATAAAAAGTTTTTTATCGATTGACCCTTTTGTGTGTGTGTGTGTGAGAGAGAGAGAGAGAGAGAGATTTTTAAAGATGCAATGGCCCTGAATAAACATGTTAAATATATTTCTTTTATTTGTACTCAACTAAGACTTGGGTTTATTTGTGGATTGGATTGACATTTCCTGTAGTAAAACAAGATTGTTTTTCTAAAGTAGACTCTTTGTCTGCCCCGAGTGGAAACGAAAATAAACTGTGCCGTGAATTTGTGGATTAGATGCATTTATTATTAATTACAATGCACGGAACTTGCATGTGTGAAACGTGTATCTATTTACTCTTTTTAAACATAATAGATTTATAGTGGAAAAAACCAAGAAAAAGATGATACAAGATTTATTTGTGTTATAGCACTTTTTTTAAGGTGTGCAACATGTGACCAAACATGTTTTTCATCCATAACCTGAATATTTTTAAGTGAATATTATGAACTTGTAGTATTTTGGGCCACTCCGTATATAATATATCCTTGTACGGACTTTGCTAACTTTCTGGCGACTTTAACCGTGTTTTTTGTGTTTTCTTACCTGGGTCAGATTCATTCTTACATCTTTTCTGTCACTAAAAGTAATTTGTTTTGTAAATTTTGCATTGGCATTTTAATATAACTGCATTGAAGTGTGTTGTGAATAACATTTGTTTGATATTTGACAGTAGGTATCTAACAAATAAATAAATATTAAGTAGTTTGATGGCTTCCTTCGAGAACTATTTTTTTGTTATTATTATTATTTTATATGTTTTTTTCTCCTGAAGATTGGCACAGAAATTCTAACGTTTTTATTCAACGAGTTTATTCGACTTACATTTTTAGTAGCTTTAGTTGAATTCACTATTTTACAAATCCTTATCTCCCTTTGAATTCCTAATCTCTAATCCAAATCTTGGAAAGAATTATTAACACACGAGGAAATATAATATAAAAAGTAGCTAAATGTTAACATTTTTCTTATAATCCACTCATTCAGTTAAGTGTTAAATTACTGCTATGGGGCTTGGTTGTTGAGCTTGTACCATAACTATAATTCGTTCCGAACCACCAATAAAGAGTATTAAAGCTCTTAAAACAAATTCTACTTGAATCTAAAATCTGATATTCTTAATTTATAGTAACATTAATTTTCACTTATGTCAACCAAATTCCCTGGACACAAATATTTAAGGTTTATTTTATTTGCAAAGTGAGGAATTAAGAGAAAACAACCGTCTTTCGAAAGCAGCTTAAGAGACCCATTATGCTCAATAAGCGGGAATACATTTAATCTCGGTCCAGTTTCTGTGCCGGTCGGCAGTCGACATTATTTTTATACCTTTTGTTTGTGCATCAGTTGTCGTATTGTGGTCGTGTAGCTGCTGTTATTTTTGGTTTTGGTTTCAGTAAATGTCAGGGCCAACAGCAAGGATTTGACAACAGAGGAAATGAGGAAACTCATTGAGAGGTCAGTACTCTTGTGTGTTGACCTTTCAAACCCCCTCACCCCCTTCACTCCCCTGAGCACTTGTTCTTAATCAACACGCACAAGCAGACTTATCACACACACTCTCTGTGCTGATAACATTCCTGTCGCCCATTCCACGGTACTTAGGGTGGTATTTATAGTCCAGTCTCGGGAGTCAACCAATCTCCCAGTACAACAAGCAGTGCAGGTCGAATGAAGGATTGACTGGGTGGTATATATAGTCCAGTCTAGGGAGTCAACCAATCTCCCAGTACAACAAGCAGTGCAGGTCGAATGAAGGATTGACTGGGTGGTATATATAGTCCAGTCTAGGGAGTCAACCAATCTCCCAGTATAACAAGCAGTGCAGGTCGAATGAAGGATTGACTGGGTGGTATTTATAGTCCAGTCTCTCCCAGTATAACAAGCAGTGCAGGTCGAATGAACGATTGGGTGGGTGGTATTTATAGTCCAGTCTCGGGAGTCAACCAATCTCCCAGAAAATGGTCGTTGCTAGGATACTTTTGAGTAGCTCTTATAGAAACATCATATGTTGAAATTAGTCAGGTTTATTGAGATATTTCAAACCTGTTAGTAATATATAAAAGTGTTCATCTTCCTTCAACGTGTTTCCAAGATGTCAACCTTATTGTCGTGAAAATTTGACGTTTGACTCAGATATTTCGATCCTTCGCACATCTCCATTGTTTGTTAGTTTGTTAGTTTGTTAGTTTGTTTGTTTCCACCTACACCTTGTTCTTTATTTGATCCCCTCCTTGCACCCAGCACAGAGATCGTGTAAGTGAATCTGTTTCATACCAACTCCTTTTCAACAAAGATCTTTCACTCTTAGCTATAAAAAAACGTGTATCACCTCCACTAACTTCACTAATCAAGTGTGTTCTACTTTAGTTGAGTAACTGTTAGAACGCTACACAATTAGCTAAGTAACTGTTATAACGCTACACAATTATTTTTCAAGAAATAAAGATTAATATTTTAGTCATGTGATTAAAATAGAATAAAACGAGGCTAAGCAGCACCAAAAGGATGGATTCAAAATGGAGGTTAATCCTTCGTCGTCTCGAGATATTTGGTTATTTAAAAGAATTTAAAAGTGTTTCTTAAACAAGGCGATTAGTGTGCAGTTTCTTTTTTCACTCCGCTACCCCCCGCCCATCAACAACAGTGGATTGACCCACGTCGGTGACCACATGGTCTAAGGCTTCTCATTCAAAATAAGACTGGACTACTGAGGACAGGGTGATTGGGATTAGACTCCTGGGCTTGTATACTGAGATTTTGTTTTCATAGATGGTTTTCCACTCTCCCTTCACACAAATGTAGGTACACTTCTTCTAACTATAACCTCCCTCATCCTTAAATACCATTATTCTAAATAGTATATTAGCATATTACCCATCGGGTAATAAAAGTGGTGCTGAAAAAAAACTGTGGATTGAATTATTTTTTTAATATGTACTTTAAAATAGATATAAAAATCTTAATTTATTTGATTATTAGGTCACAAATGTCCCCGGGAATAGTCAAAATCCATGAACTAGCCCAATCTAAAAACTTAGTCGTGAAAGTTCGTGGATCTGTGTAAGCTTAGAGTAGGTGACCTGGCGGTCTAGGGGTAAGGTGTCAGACTCCTGTGCTGGCGGCCAGGGTTCAATCCTCGGTCCCGGCACAGATTTATCTGCTTATCAAACCCTTCCTTCACCTTTGACAAGACATCTTGTGAATGTGTGGAATGCCAGGCCTCCACCGTGGTTCGGATTCCACGTTAAACTGTAGGTCCTCCATTTCATCTCACAATCACCCTACCATTACACATTAGCGTAAGTGCGTATAACCCGAACGGGTAGTAAGACGCGGTGCTAATAATAATAATAATAATAATAATAATAATAATAATAATAATAATAATAATAATAATAATAATACTCCTTGTGCACACCTCCCTTGACACAGCTTCNACGCGAGGCTAATAATAAAATAATGTAAGCTTATAAAGGATAAGATGAAGCCTGTACAGCAACATGGTTTCACAAAATAAAACTAAATATTGTAATTTTGCAATCTTGGCGTCTTATAATCACATTCCTGCTGAATCCAACATTTTGGTGCTTTATTTTTAATATCATCGGCTCATTAAACTAAAAATATTAGCCGTAATATTGCAAAAAAGGCAACCACAGTTTATCATTAAAATAGTTTCGAATGTTTCCTCGACTAAACTTTGTTGGTAAAATTTAGTTATTGTATTTTTGTAGTTAATAAACATTTTAAAAGTGTATAATTTATTTGTTTTTTACATGAAGTTGCTCGCCTTTCTAAACAACAGTTGTTAATGTGTAGCTTAACGACAAAGTAGTAGTGTTGTATCTGTATAGTTGTTTTCGCTGTAACCTTTGTGTATAATTGAAAACTTTCTTGTTTTCATTAAATGACTTGCACGAACGAACAAAACAGGAAACCGTAAGTGAATGTTCAGGCGCAAGGTTCCATGTGGTTCCGCCGCTGGTTCACCATGAGAACCGAGCGCCCTGAGCCTAGTTTGTCTGTTCTGTGTTGTCTGGTTAACAACCAACATTTTACAGAAGATGGTTTCTTTCAAGTCCAAAACTTTTAAGAGTAAAAATGGAAATATTTAAGATACGGTACATATTTATTTTTGCGTTTGATTGTAATCAAATCTAGTTCATTTCATTCTGAATTTTAAAAAAATCTGATAAGTAGGGTTTATTGTCTTGCTATTTCGATACTTATTTTAAAACTCAAATAGCAAATATAACTGCTACAATAACTTTAACAGTCGGTGACCTGGCGGTCTAGGGGGTAAGGTGTCAGACTTCTGTGCTGGGGTCCGGGGTTCAATCCTCGGTCCCGGCACAGATTTATCTGATTACCAAACCCTTCCTTCACCTCTGACAAGACATCTTGTGAATGTGGGGAATGCCAGGCCTCCACCGTGGTTCGGATCCCACGTTAAACTGTAGGTCCTCCATTTCATCTCACAATCACCCTACCATTACACATTAGCGTAAGTGCGTATAACCCGAACGGGTAGTAAGACGCGGTGTTAATAATAATAATAATAATAATAATAATAATAATAATAATAACTTTAACAGTCAATTAAGTGCGATCAAACCAAAAATATCGAGCCAGCCACTTTAACACTATACGCAGAAAGAATGCGTAATAGGAGTGAAATTACCTGCACCGCTCTCGTGTTGGGCCGGACTGTCAATGACGGGAAGATCCGGGCCAGGTGTACTGTTGTCCACTCTCCCAAACAGTATGGACATGAAACTAACCAACCTCTGTAATTTATATCGCAATTGCTTATTTTGTTGTTGCTTGATTTTTTGTTGCTTAATTGTTACTGCTTATGCTTCTTCAGCTTTCTTATTTACTAATGTGTATTTTCATATTTTCAAAAATAGAACCCCAAGAAAGTTTCCTTAATATATTTTAACATGTATAGCCTTAAGACTCAACATTTCTCATGATCATACATATTTTTCTTTTCTTTACTTTATAGTAATAAAATATGTATGTATCATATGTGAGAATGTCATAAGTGCTAATATATACATTATAATTTGTTCTTTTTTAATTTCTGTTAAATATATATTTACCTATTTTAGAATAATTATTTTTCCTAAGACTCGTGAAAAATAAATCCAAATAATTGATTGGTAATAAATTTCATAGCTAAGGGATCAATTTTAATAGTTGGTATTGCTTCATAAAATGTTAAATTAGATTTTAATAAAAGACTGATTGGTTTGGTCAGTAACATTTTAAAACTATGCTTTCCGACAAAATAAAAACAAACACACATAATTAAATACCTTAAAGTAAAACTAAAACACAGTTAATATTTAAAAAACTTCATGGGGTGATCCCAAAAGCTGGTGCCGACTTATGTGGATAGAAGTTGTCATGTGATCAGCACAACAAACCCTCCGGCCATTCGTCTCAGTTTTCTAGACTGGAGCCACTACTTGTTTATTCAAGTATCTCATCCGTCCTCATGAGGTAGAGTTGACCTCGCTCCAGATACACTACCTCACATGGAAGCACCGGGGATTGAACCCGGGACTTCTTGATCTCTAGTCAGGAACAGACCTTAGAGGTGGTAAAATCAATACGTACAAAAGATGATTTACAAAACACGCAACTTGAGTTATTTTAAATAATAACACCGCCCTTCCTTGTTGAGATATTGAAAACATTTGTCACTTTGTAGGCTTAGGTGTGAACATATTTTTAACCGAATGTTTTGAAAGTAGTTCATTTTATTAGAGATAAAAGCATGTTAACAACAAATATTGGTCTAAGGAAAAACTTTAAATGTCACATTCCAGGACCAATCATCAACTTAATTAGGAGACGGGACATCAAACTTTTATTAAAAATCAAAATAACGTTACATTAACAAATTGATGTTTTATCATCTTCCAATATCGAATGTAACATTTAGGTTTTTCCTCGTACCAATATTTACTATTATTAACTACACTGTAGGTGACCTGGTGGTCTAGGGGGTAAGGTGTCGGACTTCTATGCTGGCGGCCGGGGTTCAATCCTCAGTCCCGGTACAGATTTATCTGATTACCAAACCCTTCCTTCACCTCTGAAGGTTTGGATTCCACGTTAAACTGTAGGTCCTCCATTTCATCTCACAATCACCCTACCATTACGCATTAGCGTAAGTGCGTATCACCCGAACGGGAGTAAGACGCGGTGATAATAATAATAATAATAATAATAATAATAACAATATTAACTCGATACCGAGGGTGAGAGGATGGAAATGAAGGAGGGAAAGGCCGAGAAAGAGGTGGGAGGAAGTGAAGACTTGATATTATAAGATATAGTAGTGAGCCGTTAGTTGCAATCCTTCCCTCACCACAGTTTGGGGAACTCGCAGCAACTTTCAATAGTAATAGCTTCCGAATGGTGGCGTGTTCCGTCAAACCACAGCACTCTACATCTCGTATCAAGAGCAGTAGATAACTGGGGCTGTGATGACGGACCAGCGACGCCCGGAAGATCAGAGCTACGGACACAGTTTCATGTTTATAAACCCACACCTGGGAACCCTGGCTGAGCTATCCAGGATTTGTCCCATGCCCGCATGTCCATCACAGACTCTGTCCTAAACTATGAGTGAAGAATGGCCCTGAGAACGATCCCTGGATAGCTCAGTGGTCAATGGTGAGCTGATCCAAAGGTCCCAGGTTTGATTCCCTTGTCTAATCGTTATTTTACCAAGGACAGAGGTCATAATCTAATTATGTTGGAATTTACATTAAAGAATTATATAAATTAAATTGAAATTTACCCGCCTCTGTGGCGTAGTTGGCTAACGCGCTTGTCGTGTTGAAGCTCGACTGCTGAGGACGGGGAGATCGAGGTTCGAATCTCGGTCGGGTGACCTGGGGGGTGGTTTTTCCTAAATGGTTTTCCACTCTCCCTCCACGCAAATGCGGGTTCACTTCCTCCAATTCAACCTTCCCGATTCCTAATCCATTAGCGTAATTAGTACTTAAAAGCGTATAACCCCGAACGGGTAGTAAGACGCGGTGCTAAATATAAATTAAATTCACCTTATAAGGATTTCGACCCTAAAATAGCAACAGAGGGGCGCTGTCTAGACTTAAAATATGTAAGGCTTTTTTTTTCATAAGTTTCGGCCCCCTTTCTGCTCGAAAAGGGTCGGAATATTTTCCATTCCGCCGCCGCCCCCCCTCCCCCTCCCCCCACTTTCTTACATAATATTTTATGTTTTGGTAATAAAGATAGTTGTATGAACATTTAGATCACTTGCAATAAGTAAATGAAATTTGTGTGTGTATGAGAGATAGATTCTGCCCCCGCCCTGAGAATAATGAAATGTTTCACTGTTGTGTTTGTTGTCCAGAAACGAAGCAGGGCACCACCACCACCAAAACGGACTCGCAGTCACACCCTACGATACTGTGGCAGTGTAACCTATAGTCACCCACGAGTCCTGCCACCGTCAACTTGATCCAATCGTCTGCCTCGACACCGAGCCGACCACTTTAATGGGGGGTAGGGAGGGTACTTTCTAAAAAAAAAAAAAATTAGAAAGTTTTTGTTTGGGTTGTTTATAAGAATAAAAAAATTATTTTTTTTAAATGTGTTGGCTTCCGATGAAATATTTTGTTTGATGATTTGACGGAACAAATTATCTTTATCGGTTATTTTTGCAGGAGTTGCTCTATTGGTTTATGTGTTGAATTGTAACGAATTAGTAATTTTTTTTTTCCTTCCACACAAAACCTTATTAAAAATGTACATAAAACATAATTTTGGTCCAGTTTCTGATAGCAGTTAGAAATCTTTAGAAACAAAGACTCTTTGGCTTTTCATTGCTGTGCAATGAACTCTTAATTTCTATACTATATAATAAAATTGGCATTTTAATGGAAATATATCACTTTTAAAAAAAACTCATTTAAAAGTCTTTTGAAATAGCTCATTTTTTTTTAGAAATGATCTCTTAGAAAGGCAGGCCCTTGTTTTTCTCTTGTGTACATAATGTTTTGTGCGCATATTAATATGACTCACAAAACACTTCCCAGAAGGAAGTCAATCAAACTATTATATTAATTAATTTAGGGTACTTTTGTTTTAATGATCTTTTTTTAACTGCGGTCATAAAATTAAGATTAGTATTTTTTTTTTTAATAATATAGTCATTTTTAAATTAAGTTGCCAAATCAAATCAGTTTAAAAGTTGTGATGTAAGTCATATGAAATTGTTTGCTTTTGTTTCTAAATGAAAGCTCAAAACTATGTGAGATGTGATATTTTGTCGTGTATGTGTTTTTTTTTAGTGTCAACTAGGCGAGGGGGTGTAAAATGAAACTAAACACAATTTTAAAAAAAATAACATTTACTCAATTTTTCAAAATAATTAAATATATATTATATGGATGGCTTGGATTTTTTTTTCAGTTGGAGAAAGTCGCTGTTTGTTTTTTTTTTGTTTTTTGTGTTTTATGTGTACCACATTAACAAATAATTTTAAATCACTGATTTGACATTTTTAATTACTTTAAATCATTTCTTACGTAATACAGTAAAAAAGTCTAAGATAAAAAAAATAATTTTAATTTGCTGTATATACAGTTTGAAAGTTTAATCAATATTTTGCTGTAATTAACGACGAGAATGTCTCTTACTTTTGTGTGTCAACTTTGTACCATCGCTTGACGACTCGTCAAGTCCCCTCGAGCTTGTCACTATAATCTTACCATTAGTGTTTTTAGTGTTTACATGTTTTTTCGTCGTGCTCGAAACGCCTGCTTCTAGCTTCTTCAATATAGTTAGATAAAAGAAACAATGATGGATATCGAAGGCAGCATCAGCTTGGGCTAGTCGAGACGCGAGCGGGATATATTCGAGATTTCGTCAGTACCAATATTCATTGAAATAGTTTGCCATCATTAACTTTTGTTTTTTTTGCGAGCGCGAGATTATAGCGATGCAAGAGACTGAGCCGATGTAATTTTACATACATCCCCATCTTTTTTGCGCATTAAAGAACGCAACTGAATAAATCTAGTTGACTTTTCGACTGTAAATGTGCATAGCTTTGCTATTTTTAACGCTTTTTTTTTCATTAGTTGTGTAATATATTATAGTAGTGATGTCTTTTTGAAAAGATTCGTAGTTATATCTGAGCGAGTTAACGCGCAGATGCTAGAAGAATACACAAAGAGATTGACCATTAATCTTTTTTCTTTTTAATTCTGATATTATTTTTATTATTAAAAGTTTTTTATAGATATCAAACGATTAAAAAAGTTTTTATTGTATTATAAGATAGGTATTCATAAATACATACATACATACATAGCTGTTTCAACTAACCTAGAACATTGGGGATAGTACCAGTGCTTGTAAGTAGCAGAATAAAAGATCCTCTTCAATTTAAAACATGTAATATGTGGCTATATTACCGTTATGAACAAACAGATAAAAAAACAAAACTATCCTAATATACATATAAGCTTTTAAAGGTGTGTTTATCATCAGTTTATCATAAATGTACACAATCAAATAGGTTTTACATACTACTACTACATTCAATGTAAAGTTACTCAAAAGAACAACTATATTATTGCATAACAGTGAAATTATATTCATTGTTCTTATCTTACATTATATATAATGAATTTATTTCTTGTGTGTTGGTATTTATGTGAGTTGTAACTATAGTGGACTGGGTGAAAAACAGATCACGTGACCTATAAATTTAGAGTGAATCGACAATTTCTTGCAATCATAGATCAACAAATTTTACTGTATTAAAAAATATATATTAACTTTTGATTATTGATTGATGAGTGGGCCTAAATTGATTTTAATTCGCGATTATTTAAAGTACAACTGTATAAACATTTATTTTGTTAAAGAGTCTGTATACGACTTATTCGCAAACTTCGGCTGGGGTTTTTTTTTTGTTGTCGATGCAAGAGATTTTCGAGTTGTGTGAATCATAGCCGTCAATGCAAGGTAAACCAAAATGCCAAAATACATTTACATATAGTTCGCTCTCAAAAGTTAGATTTTAAAACACTCTTGAGAACTTTTTTTTAATTCTTTTATTATGATATTTGGTTTGTCAGGCCGATTGGCCGGGGGTATTTTTGAGAGGGAAGAAGGAGGGAATTTAGTTTTTATTACTTTTCTGTTGGAAACAATGTGTGTGTGGCAAGTTATTTGTACCAAAGTTATTGTAGAATTAATGGACTTTTTGTGTTATTAAATATTTACAATCAAATAAAAAAAACTGCTGGTCTGTGTTATTGCCCTAAACTCCTTTTCCAAACACAAATGTTAGTGAGGTACAAACTAAACTGGGCTGATTGTTTACTTTGTTTGCTCTGATTTTATAGGATTCAAGATTTGAAGGAATTACAAAAAAGCTCTGAACCAAATTTGAAAGTTTATTTACCACATTTTTCCCGTCGTCACACAATATTAACCTGCATCAGTGGCAAGAACCGGTCTTCTGCACGGCGTCATTGAAGGAAGGAGGAGGGTTCGAATACTGGAAGACCTGATGGGCGCCGAGGACAGGGCGCATCGGCGGCCTAAGTTCACTGTTATAAGAGGGAAGGTGACCTGGCGGTCTAGGGGTAAGGTGTCAGATTTCTGTGCTGGCGGCCGGGGTTCATTCCTCGGTCCCAGCACAGATTTATCTGATTGCCAAACCCTTCCTTCACCTCTGACAAGACATCTTGTGAATGTGAGGAATGCCAGGCCTCCATCGTGGTTCGGATTCCATGTTAAACTGTAGGTCCTCTATTTCATCTCACAATCACCCTACCATTACACATTAGCGTAAGTGCGTATAACCCGAACGGGTAGTAAGACGCGGTGCTAATAATAATAATAATAATAATAATAATAATAATAATAATAATAATAATAATAATAATAATAATACTCCTTGTGCACACCTCCCTTGACACAGCTTC
>CABFOW010003889.1:40515-65355 GCA_902141385.1 Timema californicum
CGTGGTTCGGATTCCACGTTAAACTGTAGGGCCTCCATTTCATCTCACAATCACCCTACCATTACACATTAGCGTAAGTGCGTATAACCCGAACGGGTAGTAAGACGCGGTGCTAATAACAATAATAATAATATTAATAGTAACAAAAGGTTAACATTGTTTGTTTTAATACACTCACTTAAATAATTGTAGAAATAAGAAGCACAAATAACACTAACACATATTTACAAACACTTAGGTATTTGAATGTCCTGTGTTATCTTCTTCAGGAGGTTGTATAACACACATTCTATTACTAACAAAACAAACCTTACCAGTAATATTGGTCACCATTACCCGTTCGGGTTATACATATATTTAATAACCACACTAACGTTTTACAGGTGAAGGAGGTTGAATTTAGGGGAAAGAGTACCCACATTTGTGGAGAGGGAGAGTGGAAAACTGGTAAGGAAAATAAACCTCGGTACACCCGATCGGGATTCAAACCTCGATCTCCCCGTCGTCGGCAGTCTGGTCAACCGCGAGAGTGACGCCTTAAACCAGTGGACCATCAATATTCTTGATGGTCAGTCACATTATCTGAAGCTTGTGTTCTTCAATAGGTTTCTTTAATCATCATTTTGTATGGGCAGACATCCATTTTGTTAAGTTGAAACAGAAACTGTTTACAAATTTACGGAAACAGTTTCTGGTGTTTGCTTGGACTGGACATGAAGTACTAAGATATACATACATATGCACATACATGCGCGCGCGCACACACACACACACACACACAGAGTCCGGTTCTCAACAAGCTCACAACTAGAAGGAATGACAGACCACGTTTACATAAACGATCAACCCAAACCCGCGAGAAAAGGACGGTGCGAAGATTTTCGTCTTCTCGTTACTCTTGATGGGAAGGTTCTCTTGAGTTGTGACATTCGGCGAATGTTCTGAAACAATAAAATAACACCAATGTACACAATTAATCTTGTTCGAAGCTTTCAACTGTCGAGCAGGAACCTGAATCCAACCAACATTCATATTCGACATTCAAAATGTTAGTATTTGAACGAGTCGATATTTCAAATCGATATAGATCCCGAATTCAATGGATTGAAATTCGAAATTTTAACCTAGAAGTAAAACTTTTCAGTAATTAAACATTTTATCAAAATATAATTACAATTCCATCATAATATTTCAGATAAATCATGTGATCTTATTTACATTTTATTTTAATGGATCAATAAATATAATTTAACTTGATATTAAATTTAAATTTGATTTGAAACCTTAACTTTATAAAATCATTGATTCGGATTTGATTTTTTTTTTTAAAGAATACAAAGCGCTATAATCAAGTTAGTAAGCAAAGATTCAGAATTGAAACTTTATAATTTTCCCGGGTTTATATACACAGCCTATTTAAGTGTTATAAATACAATAACGAGCGTCAAGTAATGCAAATAAGCCCCCATTAGAAATGACCGAGCTTATGCTAGTTTAATTTATCCTACCTTGTTGAGATGATCTATTTCTTCCATTGCGATCAAATCTTTGTGTTGGTTCTCGGACGCTACAAGTGACTTATTACGAGTGGGGAGATGAACTGTACCAGAGTTATCACACAACGAACCAGCTCCGAAGAAACTATCTTCACTACTTATTGTTTCCACCCCATCCGTGTGACCAAGTTCGGGCATTTTACCGTCCGAATGTTTGTTGGTGATGAAATTAATATTCCTTAGTGAGTTTTCAGTGACATATTGAAACCTGGTAGCATCTGCGATCATCTGTCCGGATGTGTTGTGTTCTTGATATATCTCTCCACCGTCCCCTTCTTCGGCAGGTATCAACGATAGTTTGTGATGGCCCTTTTCGTCAACAGAAATCACCAAGTAGCAAGGCCTGCCAACCATGCCATCCCAGGTCGACGGGTCGTCAACTGTCACATTTAATCTTGTGGTCTTGGCGTCTGGTGGAGTTTCGCGGAGATTATTTGCTGACGGAAGTGAGTTTGAGCCGCCAGAATAACTTGTTGCGGTTTGGAGTATCAAATCTGGTATAGGGTTTTGTTTCAAAAAAGATAGATCCCCCATTTCATTGAGTTCACTGTCAACATTGCCCAAGTTGATATCAGTGTTTAATGATGAATGATCACTTGTTGCAATACACTTTTGTTTAGTATGTAGTTTCTTTGATGGTTTTTTTGAACACGTTTCATATTTATGTACATCAAAATGGTGATTACTTTTGCATATAGATGAAGATTTGGTTGTCAAAATATCATCTGTTGAGATTTTATGCGACTCCTCACCAAGATATAAAATGTTTGAATTTACGGAATCGTCGTCCACGTATCTATGATTAATCTCGACAACAGCAGGGTCATGAAACAAAAGATCACGTTCACTCATGCAGGGCGATGAGTCACGTTGCTGACACTCGTTTACCACATCGGGCGCATCTTCACGAGTAGATTTACCAATGCCAGGAAAAGTTCCGACTAATTCGTCATCATTTTTTGTCACACACCTGCCACAGGTAAGCGTTTCAACACGTATGCCTGGATTTCCGACTTCGGGTGAAATCTCCGTTTGCATTTCAAGCTCTTCTCTCTCCTGAAGTATATTAACATCCCTATTTTTAATCACACAACCATCATTAGTCACTCGCACGCCGGAACTATCATCGTAGTGGGCCGGAATCTCCGCGGTTGTTTTAAAACTATTGTTCCTTCTATCACCCATCACAATGTCATCACTAGTGGACGTTTCAACACGCTTGCTTGTATGTCCCTCGCCGCTAACTTCAAGAGCAGTAACATTGAGCTTTTCACGAGGGACGCTATCATGAGCCGACATGCGCTGAGGACTGTTCGGAGACGACATTTGGGCAAAGTTCAACATGCGCTGAGAACTGTTCGGAGGGGACATCTGGGCAAAGTTATAAGGAACATCCAACATAGCGCTCTCTTCCCGCGGCGAGGCGAGAAGTTCTAGTTCCGTCTTGATGGGGGGTATAAGTAGAGACAAAGGATCCATCTGGGGCACGTCGGGAAGGTTCGAGTCCCCGGTATTCACGGCGGTGCAGTATGTGTCGTAAACGGCGGGACCCTCTCTGACGGGAAGGTGTATAGCCAACGGGTCGGTTTCTTCTAAATAGTCGTGTGAGAACATGGAAGGGCTTGGAGCGCTAAGTGTGTCACTTAGATACCTGGAAGAAGAAAAAATTAGTTAATTTAGGCGTGCATAATATTTTGGTGAAAGACAACGCTTTTACAGTACAGCTAATAAGATGGAAATGATCTTTAGGCTACGAAACCCGCCTCGGTGGCGTAGTTGGCTAACGCGCTTGTCGTGTGGAGCTCTACTGCTGAGGACGGGGAGATCGAGGTTCGAATCTCAGTCGGGTGAACTGGGGGTGGTTTTTCATAAATGGTTTTACACTCTCCCTCCACGCAAATGCGGGTTCACTTCCTCTAATTAAACCTTCCCAATCCATTAGAGTAATTAGTACTTAAAGCGTATAACCCGAACGGGTAGTAAGACGTGGTGCTAATTATTATTATTATTATTATTATTATTTTAGGCTACAAATATAGCCGTATCTAGTATAGTATTCATAAATTGAAAAATGACAGCTAGATATGGGGGTCAAACCCAGTAGCCTTGGCTTAGTATGCCAAAGCTCTACCACTGAACTAACCATGATCTGTCCAGTGTCATTTTTTCAATTTACGAATACTACATTAAATATATCATGGTCATAGAAGTTTGTAAAATACTAATTCAACAGGCAGGTAAGCCAACCTGCAGCAAACGCAAACAGTTGATTTGAAATAAGTAAATAAAACAAAAGTGCTCACTGATCGTCGTTGGGGAACTCTTCCATCATAAACCGGTGTGCGTTCCGAGGCGAGGAGTAGAACGAAGAGTTATTTATGAAGTTCGCCGACGTTAAGAAAGGACTGTCGGCGCTCAGAGTGTCGCTGTCACTAGCCAGCCTGTAAATATGAAACAGACTGTCAAATAATAATAATAATAATAATATTTAGCACCGCGTCTTACTACCCGTTCGGGTTATACGCTTTAAGTACTAATTACACTAATGGATTAGGAATCGGGAAGGTTTAATTAGAAGAAGTGAACCCGCATTCGCGTGGAGTGAGAGTGGAAAAACATTTAGGAAAATCCACCACCCCCAGTTCACCCGACCGAGATTCGAACCTCGATCTCCCCGTCCTCAGCGGTTGAGCTCGACACGACAAGCGCGTTAGCCGACTACGCCACCGAGGCAGGTAGACTGACAAATATTTTACACACAAGCTGTCAAGTGTGCATCATACCCTACTGGGATATATACATTTACTTTGGGGTAAGGAAGAAGAAATGTACCAGAATTTGCAGGTAACAAGAGTGGGGAACTATCATCATCATCATCATGAAATGTTTCCAGCCTGTGGTCGGGTCAGTTTAGTCCTCGACAGTTAAGGAAACAACACCCTCAATACACCAGACCTGGGTTTTAACCTCGTCGCCAGTAAACAGGACTAGGTAGGGTTGACATGAGTGATGGTTATTTGTATCTAGCCCCCAAGAAATAGGCTTTCTCTAATAATATAGGGTATCGAGGTTCGAACCTCGGTCGGGTGAACTGGGGGTGGTTTTCCATTCTCACTCCACGCAAATGCGGGTTCACTTCCTCTAATTCACCCTTCCCAATTCCTATTCCATTAAAGTAATTAGTACTTAAAGCGTAAAACCCGAACGGGTAGTAAGACGCTGTGCTAAATATATATATATATATAATATAATAATATAGGCCAAATGACAGTCTTGGCCACCACCTCTGTGGTTTATGTTCGGAACTTAAGATCCCAGGTTCGATCCCTGGCACGTCCCAGAAGTTTCCCTGGAACGAGGTCAATTCAGGCCTTGTGAGGACAATTGAGCAGCAAAACTTGAATAAAAAGGTAACAGATCCAGTCTAGAAAACTGAGATCGTTGTGATGAGTTTATATGACAGTGTAAAGTTTTGAATCACATACTCATCTTGAAACTCCTTTTTCACTACATCAAGACGGCCGTAGCTGCGGAATCTAGCAAACTCTCCCCTTGCCCCCGCAGCATGATCCTCGTCGGTGACGTACTATAAAACAGAACAAGTCCTTCAGGATAACAGCCTAACAAACATGGCTGCTGATCGAAGGTAACTTTGGTTCCATAAGGGAGGGTCAAAAGGCGCAAGGGCGGACATAAACTACCCACGGATAGTTTGACCATTGCAAGCCCAAATGTTACCGAGTAATAATAATAATAATAATAATAATATTTATCACCGTGTCTTACTACCCGTTCGGGTTATACGCTTTAAGTACTAATTACTCTAATGGATTAGGAATTGGGAAGGTTGAATTAGAGGAAGTGAACCCGCATTTGCGTGGAGGGAGAGTGGAAAACTTTTTAGGTAAAACCGCCCCCAGTTCACCTGACCGAGATTCGAACCTCGATCTCCCCGTCCTCAGTGGTTGAGCTAAACACGACAAGCGCGTTAGCCGACTACGCCACCGAGGCGGGTGTTACCGAGTAGTTTTTACAGTTACCAACTCTCACTCAATACTTGTCCCAGATCAATGCGACGTTACATCGGACCCTCAAGAGTTGGGACAAGAAGTGTTCACGTACCTGTGTCTGGGGCCTGACATTAACGAAGGTTATCGGCGCAAGACGAGTCTGAAGGTTGTCCCCGGGAAGCTTCCTGCCGGCACTCGTCTGGATACAGGACAAACAAAATAAAGATGTGTTAAAAAGAAAGTATTGGTGCTCTTTATTCCTGGCAGCCATTACTTCAAATCTTGGTTGAGGATGTCAAGTGCCCCCAAGTACAACCAACATCGGTTTATTTTACTGTCACTCAACACATCACTATGTTTTGTTTCCGTCGTGTCTTGGTACCTGTTTGAGTCATATGCATACGTTTAACATTTTACTATGTTGTTATTGTTGATATCTATCAAACGTGACAACTGAAGATCACATGACTTGACGTCTGATATAATAATATTTATCACCGTGTCTTACTACCTGCTCGGATTATACACTTTAAGTACTAATTACTCTGATGGATTAGGAATTGGGAAGGTTGAATTAGAGGAAATGAACCCGCATTTGCGTGGAAGGAGAGTGGAAAACCATTTAGGGAGAGAGAAAAAAACAGTTCACCCGACCGAGATTCGAACCTCGATCTCCCCGTCCTCAGCGGTCGAACTCTACACGACAAGCGCGTTAGCCAACTACGCCACCGAGGCGGGTCTCTTGACGTATGAATACATGAAAGTAGATCTAATGACTTTTATATCTTTCAGATAAGGTTCTTCCTATAAAGATTGTACTGAATATTTTGGTTGGCGAAAGAGCATGTAATTTTATTTTATTTTATTCAGCAACTTGAATGAAGGTAGAACGATGTAAAGAAAACACGGTGATGAATGAGTGAGCAAGAGTTTGAGATCATACTCCGGCCATGGGCCAGCGTCTGGAACAATAACCCTGCGACCAAACTCACAGGAATGGTGGCTTCGCTATTTCACTTACCTTTTTCTTGTAGAAGAACTTTGATTTCCCCTTTTTCTTCCTTTTGACCTTTTTCGTCGTCGTGCGAGTATTACTTCCAAGGTTTGTCTTGACTACACTTCCGGACGAACCGATGGTTCTCGGTTCATTTCGCGCTACGGGTTTATTTAACGTTCTAGATGATGTGTCTAATGAGCGAGTTCCGATTCTGTTTGGTTTATTAATCTCGTGTGTTTGTGTGTTATATGATTGCTTTGTTTCATCCACGGGAACATGGCTCCTTCTCGGGATCACTATTTGCTCGACATATATACCATCATTGTTAAGTTTCGGGTGTTTAACCAAACTCTGGTTGTATTTCAATCTGCTAGCGAGTCTCTTACGAGAAGGCTCGCTGTCCGCAGGCAAGTTGTAGTTGTGTTCCAAAGACGGTGAGTAGTACCAATATTCTGACACTTCTCGGTCGTTTGGCTGGAGAGCAACATTTGAACATGTTTTAAATGACGAGTATAATGTTGCACCTCCGAGTTCTGACTTCAAACTCTGAAACAGGACGTAATTCCTATATTTAGCGACAAACAGTCACACCACACTATATAACTTAACTATTTAATAATATTTAATATTTAGCGCCGCGTCTTACTACCTGTTCGGGTTATACACTTTAAGTACTAATTACTCTAATGGTTTAGGAATTGGGAAGGTTGAATTAGAGGAAGTGAACCCGCATTTGCGTGGAGGGAAAGTGGAAAACCATTTAGGAACACACACACACGCCCCCACCCCCACCCCCAGTTCACCTGACCGAGATTCGAACCTCGATCTCCCCGTCCTCAGCAGTCGAGCTCAACACACGACTGGCGCGTTAGCCAACTACGCCACCGAGGCGGGTATATATAACTCAACTGATACAGTTAGAGCTAATTTTGATGATGGTAAATTTCTTAGGGCTGTTAATGTTATCAAAGTTCATGCTAGAGACAATGCCTCTCGAAGCTAAATCTCGAGTGTGCTTTGGATCGGTGATAGGTTGACTATATGAACACATGATCACAAGGAATTTCTAAATGTCATTGAAACTATTATATATTAACTTTGTGTTTACAACATGTACTTATTTCCTTAAATTTGATTTAATTTCCCTGTTTTATGATCATTATTATATTTTTGAATGTGACTATTTTAACTGTATTCAGTGGTTTTAGAATGGTGGGTGGGAGTTATTTATTGACAACCCCTCCCTTCACCCCTGTAATATATTTACCTCTCTCTAGATTTATATATTTATTACACTCCCGCTGATATTCTCGAATATAAAGTTGAAACATGGCCGCGTATCAAACTCAAAAGCATCCAAATTTGTTTTTAATGTGCGAGAACCAAAATATCTTACAGGGGGTACAATTTTTAAACATTTGCCGAGGGAGGGTTGTCCTACCCCTTTCTCTGGGTTGGGGGTCAAAACCATTATTTTTTTATAACTCCTCCCCCCTCCAGACAAATAATACTCCGCCGCCACTGGATGTAAAAACTGTTTGTGTTTATAGAACACAAATTTATCTACAGGGGAATTCCGTCAGGAAGAAAAAATTTTGAAGTAAAAACTTTTTTTTAGGTCAACTTTGATTACATTTTACTTGATAATGTCTATCAAAAGTGACAGCTATAGATCACATGACTTGACGTATGAATACATGAAAGTAGCTGTCATGTGATGTTCTTCCTTCTCACCTGTCGGTTACTTTCCGAAATAGTTTCGCTAATTGTAGGGAAAATAATTTGTTGAGGCCGCACTAGATTATCTTGTGGTCGCCGGTTTGCGTCTGAAGGCTGAAACAAGGAATATATATCCCCTTGTAAGTCCCTGGTGCAGAGGAACTGATCCCACAAAGTTACAGGGGTTGTCATCATTAACACTGTTTTGATTATCTAATGGGTGACATTTCTACTGATGGCTTAGATGATGTGTTGGAAAGGGTGACAAGTTGGCAACAATTGGTTATTCCATTGTTGGGCACCAATTGGTTATTCCATTGTTGTGCAACAATTGGTTGTTCCATTGTTGGGCAACACTGAAACAATTGGTTTTTCCATTGTTGGGCACCAATGGGACAATTGGTTTTTCGTCTGTTAGGCACCAATGGGACAATTGGTTTTTCCACTGTTGGGCACCACTTACACAACTGTATAGCCAAGGATGATGGTAATTTGAAAGAAAGGTTCTCAGGAATAAATTCACTCATGGCAGTTAAAAACACTTGAAATATATGGTAACTTTATAGGGTTGCATTCTTTCATCACCAAAACTTACCCTTAAAAAGTTAAAAAATTACAAAAATAAGTATCTCAATTATAGGAATTACTAAGATCAACTACATAAATACAGTTTAGAAAATACAAACACATTTTATCATGGTAAACAATTGATAAAATTTTACTATACTTTTAGTATAATTTTAGTGTTGTTGTTGTTATTGTTATTGTTATTGTTATTATTATTATTATTATTATTATTATTATTATTAAAGTTGCGAGATTTTAAAAAGAATCAATCAATACAAAATCTTGCCATCTACCAAACAGTTTTGGTGATAAACACATTAATTAGTTTATAATATATGTTGTTTTTAATAGCAACTAAAATAAATACTGGCAACTTGTCTACTAATATTCAAGACCAGTTTAAAAGAAAATTGTATCACAGATCTATAATCTTACTTCCTTCTAAAACAATATAGAACATTGTTTTAACAATGATTACAAAATTTTTAAATAATGATAATTTTTAGAATAAATATTTGATATCTTGAGTTATTTAATAAATTAGAGCTAGTACTATTATAAGGTATTATTGATTCAAAATACTAGAAGAAGATACATTTTATAAAACAATCAAATTAAACTCATGTGATTTTAATTGATTTCAAAAAAGCTTTTGACACAGTTCATCATGTCATTCTAATAATTAAAATTATAACTATAAAGTTTACAAGAACACACTTAAATTATAAACAAAGCAGCCTAATTGATATATCCTACTTATATATAAAAAATCAGAATTAAACATAAAAACTCTTTTTATTCTTAATTTATTAACATATTTTTCTAAGTGACCCAATTCAATTAATTTAAAATATGTGTTCCTATAAATAGATTAGGTTGCTTATATATTATTTGGCCTACGTCAATTTGTACAACATAATAAGTCTGTGTTTAATATATTTTGTATTACTTTCATTCAAACTTAAAAATTGTTAGCCCTATCTTGAAATTTAAATTTGCAACAATATAAGACAGTTTGAAAAAAATTGAATGTAAGTAAAACTAAAATGTTACTAACACACCATTAAATAAACCACTATTACAAACATGCCTTGCAATTAAATCATACATATTATATAATTATAAAAAGCAATAGTCCTCATTTTAAAAAAAAGTAATCTAGTAGAATTCTGTGGAAAATGTGAGTCCTTGGTATGATGTTCAAAAGTTGATTCTAAGTCAATCAATCTATTTTAAATGTATTTTTTCTAAAGACTTTTGCTGCCATGTGCCACCGTGTTTAAATTAGTTTCAGTTTCTTTATATGTGTTGTGGTAATGACTAGGTAACATCTTGTCAAATCACGGTTTACTTTACTTTCTTAAGCTGACAGACTTAGTTTAGTGTTGGTTCTTTCTAACATATTAAAAGATATACAAATAGCTAAACGTTGTAAGAATTATAACATTTGTAGTAAATAAATATAATTTATTCCTACATAGAAATCATAAACACGCAAATGGAAGCAATGAATAAATGCAAGGCAAACTTACTGAAGTTGGTACGTATGGTATAGGATCTGGATATTGATAAGATGGTCCACAGCACCCAACAAAATGTAGATTACATATCAACGTTTTATCGTCAATATCATCCAACGTTAAATCATCCCTTCCACAAGCTTTCACCCAGTTTTCACACCGTGATAATTCTTTCTTTTGTTCCGGAAAGCCTATAAAAAATACTCCTCGCATGCGTGGTTTATCTACATCTTTTGTATTGCTGTCGCAATGTCCATATACACATCGTGTTATCCACATTTCTTGAACATAACCTACAATTTATAAATGCACATTAGCTTTTGCTTAGTTATTGTTAATTAACAATTTTGTCTTATACAAATATCGACTAAGAAGTGGTTTGTCTTGCGAATAATTGTATAGAGTAAAAATAAAACACAATATGTATATAATAAATCTAGTTTAAAACACTTTAAATCTACTGTTTATATAAATCGACGCCATTTTGTTTGTTTACTATTTTGATTAGAATCGTGGTAAAAGAAAGAAGGTGCGACTATAGACACGCTTTTGTTTTTGTGACGTACATTTGTAACGTTACTACATCGTAACTTTCTTCTAAATATCGACATGGTGCATAATGTACTAAAATATATCATTCAGTTATGTATTTAATGAGTACTATGGATAAGTGTTTTATACGACTTTGAACACAATTAATCCCATAATTCTTGATTCAAATTTGGATTGTACAATATACTTGGTTTGAGAGGGTAATTTGGATGTTACAAGAATATTACAATACACATTTTAATTTAATAGCCTATGAATACAAACGGTTCAAGATTATATAAAGTAAGTATGCAACAATTAATTACTAAAATAACACTTATTTAGATGTAACAACAGTTGGCATATAATAGATATAATGATTGTAGGTACCTATCCAATATAAAAACCCACTACAATTTTGACTTAGTAGTTTATCAATTCAGACAGCTTCAAGATTATATAAAATATTATATACGTAACAATTTTTAATGAAAATTAGAAAATATTTTTTCTTAAGTTCTGAAACGGTTCGGATTTAAATGGAATGGAATAAGCGGAAACTATCTGTAGCAAGGGATTAGATAGGAATGTAAATTTGAGCTTGGACCTCCGATACTTTGCTGCACCCATGTATATTTCCTTGTAGCAGCAGGCAAAGTGTACTAATATAGGTTCTTTAGCGTAGGGGTGGTAACTGACAGCTAACAAAAGTTACCAGATCTAATCTCAAGTATCCATTCGCCAAACTATATGATTTGTGAGACCACATGTTGAACTGCTGTCACGTTTGGCAATCAGAACTTTACGACAAACCATTTGTTTTTTAATTATTTTTCTATTTTTTAAGCGTGCTCACACTATTTAAATGTAGATTTAAGAAAATAAACGTTTGAATCTGTGTGTATGTGTGTGTGTTGTTCTTTTACAAATGCTTTACAAACGAAAAGCTTAAAAAATGCTGCCCTCACTTCATAAAATGGCGGTTGATGGATCATGTCATACAAACTGTACATTCTACATGGCTGTGTTAATACGCTTGTGTTTACAAAATGAAAAAGTTTTATTTTGAAACTAATATTGTGTATGGATCTTTCTCTAAGTTATAAAAAAAACTCTATTTTTATTGGTGGATAGTTACTATAAGATACAATTGTGAATATAGTACATCTTAATTTATTATTTAATTCACTATCATATCCCTTGTTTCCACAAGAGCTAAACAAAAAAACATTTATTCGTTTGGCCCATACTGGACAAATATTTATAAATCAGCACTAACAAAACCTGAGATAAGCTAATCATTTTGTTATTCAAAAATACAAGGTAGGTACAAAGATGCAATTTTAAAACGCTATGGAGATTAGGACTCGTACTTTAGGAACTACGACGATTAAAGTATGTCGATTTTAGTTTAGTGTACAATTAATAAAGTCGAAGACTATTAATATTGATTGGTTTCTTGACAGTTTTGGCTATACTTATATTTGAGCAAGAGCCAGGATAAATATACATAATAACAGATTTACTATATTATTTATTTTGCCTATTTGAAATATGTGTTTCAGCAATTACTTTCACCTAAGTGGTTCAAGATTCTACCACTGCCAGCATCTCATACATCAACGCAAAGGGCAAAGGTACCAATGTAAATAGAATAGAAGGTAGCGCCGGATGGAGAAATACTTCTGATTGGCTGAGCTTGGACGTCACTCAGTACACACGCCAGTGCGTTACATACATGAACCTATAATATGGAAGACAAACTAAGTTGCTAAAAATCAGGTCACATTTTGGAACTTTGATTTAGATTTTAAAGGTTTGTTCATTACTTAATGTCCCATTAACGTCATCACTATACTCATTGAGAATTATGTATGGTTTGCTGCCTTCGTATTAAAATATATCTAACTGCTGTGTACTGGGTGACATTAGCAATGGCATATTCAAATTCCTCCAAATGACGTTATATTTGTATTCTCTTTACATTGGTATTTACTGTGGCCCTATCTTTTTAGATACAGGGTAAGGTTCGTTTTACATTCATGTATAGCGCATAACTGTAAATAGTGCATAGAACAGAGTGCACAATAACAAGACAAAAACACAGTTTATAATGAAACGTAGTGTTTAAAGTCTTACTAAAATCGATTTCTTTTATTAACAGAAAATGACCTAGCCTCTTTGCACTATTAGATAATGTCTCTAAATAATACTTAAATAATTGAGGTTTCGCTCAAAAAAAAACTATGGTAACTAAACAGTATCTTTTAGCCATAGATTATCCTCGCATTCCCATTGGCTGATACCGCATAAGCCATGACCGTCTTAAGTTACAGTCTGAAACACTGAATATTGGCAACACTGCGTCGAGCTCTGTTAAAAATACAGCCACTTGCAGTATTTCTGATTAGTTCAGTTTGTTTTATTCTGCGGGATGTTTGTTTCTTGTGTAATTTACTTGATGGGAAATTTTGCGTGATTCATGCATCCATTTCATTATTGAGATATTAATTACATGTAGCTATGTTATAGGCTCGCTATGCTATGGATCACATAGCAAAACATACAATAGATGACAAATTTGTGGATGTGATTAGTGATACTAAACTAACAGCTAACATAATTCCAAAATCCTCGGTTTTGTACATTTGTGATATGTTTGCACTTGCTACAAATGGTCTGTTCGTTTGGAATGCAATTGTTGAAGTGATTCTTTTATTTGGGTATGATACAGATAATAACTATTTTAACGATCTTACCAAAGGAGTACTAACGATTCCATCAACAGACTTTTTAAGGATTGGAGTTATTGTGCACACAATAATACAGATTTTAATAATATAAATTGTTTTAAATGTCTTCAGCATCTAAATAAGAAGAAACTTTTCCTGTGTTTCACGTATAGATACATTTGTAATGATCCAGATCTAGATAAGTGTATTAGCAACCGTTTCTGTGGTAATTCCTTAAATTAATTATTTTCTCTGTTTCGTCTTAGGTTGGAAATATATTTATTAACAACAACACCGAGTAGGTATAGGAATGGTAAAAAAAAAGGTGAAAATTCTTATTCAGAAAAGAAGGAAAATGAACCACTTTTACCTGCTGCTTTCTTGCAGGAGGGGGGTGGGGGGGGGGAAGTGTCTTGGACAAATTGTTTTTCAACTCACTTATGATTCTTTCGACCAGTAACCAGTAACGTTGAACAAGATCCACAAGACTAATCCTTTCTTTTTAAATTCGCATTTAATTTTTTTTTTAATGATAATACAATAGATACCAAAATATATTAAAGTCTAATTGGGGTTAAATTAAGTTTAAAAGTAAATACATTAAAACTAAAACTGAAAAAAAAATTGGTCACATCATTAGGTTTTGTAAACGAACTATTTGACGGTATAATTCATACCATTAAATTTAGATAAATTACATTAGTTCTCCACATGACCGGTAGATACGCCACCTCTAATTCATATACGGTCAGTGTCAATGCTAGACAATAGCTCTTTGGTGATCGTTATATAGTTTAACCTGTGCCATCTCTATGAGATTCCTCACGCACAGCATTTAAATGTTCTAGTTCCAGGAATCGGACATACGAGCCACAAAGCGCTAGTCTTTTAGCATATTATCACGCGTGCATTTAAAATATTGTAACAAATGTTGAACAACTACGTTTTCATTTTATGGTTTTCGACAAGTAACATGGTGAGTAGACCTAGAGAAAATAATTAAGATGACCAAAAAATGTATATTATTAGTAAAATACATACTAACTTTGTAATGATATTGATTTTAATTTTATTATTTTTATGTGCTATACCTATTTATTGTATTCAATGAGATAAACATTGTTGATCTCACAGGTTATGATTCCACCCATGTAGTGGCAGCTGGTTGGTTGCCTGGACAAAACAAAAACGTAATTGTACATATTAATATTGTTACGGGTTGTAGTAATGTAGTATTGTTACAATTTGTAGTGATGTGGTATTGTTACGAGCTGTAGTAATGTAGTATTGTTACAAGTTGTAGTGATGTAGTATTGTTACGAGCTGTAGTAATGTAGTATTGTTACAAGTTGTAGTGATGTAGTATTGTTACGAGTTGTAGTAATGTAGTATTTTTACAATTTGTAGTGATGTAGTTGGCCTGTTGTTATGCGACAAAAACAAACTAGGCCTATGAAGATAATAAGTACAAGAATACACAAAATTAATTTAAAATGTCTATTTCAGTTGCACTAGAGCAATCCAAGAATACCTAGTAAGAACCATTCACATTGTTAATATCGTTTATATAACACCAAATATATTTTAGGGTTATAAAATAATAGCGATATTAACCAAGGTCAAGACGAAGGTAAGATATAATTGCAAATCTGGAGCACCGCGCAGATATTAGGGCATTCACATACTATGGTATCGGCTACGTTGCTGGTAGTTTTCTAACGAAGATTTCAAATTCAATTTAACTAATAAAATAGTTCAAATAACAGCACTCCATCTACAATACAAACCAATCGTGCTTCTTCGGCTGATCTCGGTTACAGAAACGAACTAAACTAAACAAATTTGTTCAAGAAAAGTGTGTGAGAGAAATTACGTAGTAAATAATATTTTTGATGTGAGGGGTAGAGAGATCAATTGATGTAGGTCGTAAACTAGTGAACGATTTTCTCCCATATTCTTCAGGTTGCCAACTTATGAACAATGAAAAATTAGCTGCTCATTTCTGTGAAATAAACTGGCCACGAATTATACCCAAGAGTGGTCAGTTATATCCGTCTGTAGATTCAACAACTACGTCATCAAATTGGTGTGTGTGCATGTCATACTACATAATCACCTAAAAATACTCAAATAAAACACACATTGATTAAATACTTGACATAATTATTTCTACAGGGTTCCCACTTTTAATAATATTTTAATAATCTAACAGTAATTACGTTATAGAAGAGTGATGATAGAGACACCCGAAAAAAATGTGCAAATAGCTTATTTCATCGGTACCCTTTTATGTTATGATTAGAATCAAAGCCATGGCATTTTGAATGTTGAAGACGAAGAATTAGTCGTATATTTTTTTAAATTGTAGTGGGGAAAAAAATTATCAGGGGCTGAATTTGCTTGAAGTAAAAATTTCATATTATTTCAGTTCCTCGCACGGACTTGAAATAAACAATCCAGAGAGTATCACATCCCATCTAGCGAGCGGTGTTATGTCTAGCATCCCTGGTTCTGTTCGTACACCGTATAGTGCTGCTACCTATCAGTTTAAAACTAACTATACAATCTTGAAGTCGGGCACGGTAGCTCGTTGGTAGAATACGCAACCAATAATGTTGGTTCAATCAGTGTATGATATTTTATTGTTATTGGTTTTAGTTCTAATCGTATAGCAATTTATCTAATTACTATATTGAAGTGCTGTATTCATGTTAATTATTGCCATGAAGGTAATCTTATCCGATAGCTGTTATCTTGAGGTACAGCATGCTTTTACTTATTTCATTGCCTAACGCCCCAACCCGGATCAAATGTTTCCACTCCATGTAAAGTTATTTTAATTATTTCACTTCCCTCTTACATTATAGAATATGATACAGTTTGAAACAAACTTCTAATAGATTCTAAAAACAGTTAGTTTAAAAAAATATATATAGTTAAATGTCACTCCTGTAAACAACAAACGTCAGGGTAAGTTCACAAGTCACTCCTGTAAACAACAAACGTCAGGGTAAGCTCACAAGTCACTCCTGTAAACAACAAACGTCAGGGTAAGCTTACAAGTCACTCCTGTAAACAACAAACGTCATGGTAAACTCACAAGTCACTCCTGTAAACAACAAACGTCAGGGTAAGCTCACAAGTCACTCCTGTAAACAACAAACGTCATGGTAAGCTCACAAGTCACTCCTGTAAACAACAAACGTCAGGGTAAGCTCACAAGTCACTCCTGTAAACAACAAACGTCAGGGTAATCTCGCAAGTCACTCCTGTAAACAACAAACGTCATGGTAAACTTACAAGTCACTCCTGTAAACAACAAACGTCAGGGTAAGCTCACAAGTCACTCCTGTAAACAACAAACGTCAGAGTAACCTCACAAGTCACTCCTGTAAACAACAAACGTCAGGGTAAACTCACAAGTCACTCCTGTAAACAACAAACGTCAGGGTAAGCTCACAAGTCACTCCTGTAAACAACAAAAGTCAGGGTAAACTCACAAGTCACTCCTGTAAACAACAAACGTCAGGGTAAACTTACAAGTCACTCCTGTAAACAACAAACGTCAGGGTAAGCTCACAAGTCACTCCTGTAAACAAGAAACGTAAGTGAATCTTAAACCATTTTTTGTCAATGAAAACATTCTTTCTGGAACATACGATTCTGAGAAAACATTCTTTTAATACACTCGTTAAAATATCTAAAGGTCTTTTTTTTTTAATCTGTGTGTGTGTTTAGTGAGGGGGATCCTCGTTTTTTATCAGACAGAGAGAGGATCTCGGACACAAGAGAGACTTGCACAGAGGAGAAGTTTATTTTCTAATGCAAGTTACGACTCACTTTGTCAGCTCTTCTTTTGACCCAAGAGTGAACATTTCAAAAGTTCTGAAGTCCCTCCCCCCTCCCCCTCCCCTGCGCATGAGCCTTTAAATACTCCCGAGCAACTAAGTCGCCCCATATGTCTACTCGAACTGAAAGCACATCTGTGTGGAGGACAGGGTGTATTATAAGCTACTAGCACATCTGTGTGGAGGACAGGGTGTATTATAAGCTACTAGCACATCTGTGTGGAGGACAGGGTGTATTTTAAAGCTACTAGCACATCTGTGTGGAGGACAGGGTGTATTTTAAGCTACTAGCACATCTGTGTGGAGGACACAAGTAAAATCATTATTATTACTTAGCACCGCGTCTTACTACCCGTTCGGCTTATACGCTTGTGTACTAATTGCGCTAATGGTTTAAGAATTGGGAAGGTTGGATATAGAGGAAGTGAACCCGCATTTGCATGGAGGGAGAGTGAAAACCCCTTTAGAAGAACTCCACCCTTCCCGGTTCATCCTAGCGAGATTAGTACCTCGATCTCCCCCTCCTCGGCAATCTAGCTCAACACGAAACTAGCGCGTTAGCTAACTACGCCAGCAAGGTGGGCAAAAAAAGAAAGATTAATTTCAATCAACAATATTTTAACTGATTTACTTAATTAATTTGTATTAGGCGATACTGTTCGTTTAAAAACCAATAAACGCCCGATCAAACTCGAACTTATTTTGTATTCGATAAACTTGATAACAAAACGGTTACAGTATTTTAAGTTTTACATCTGGGAATTCGAGAGGAACCGCTTTATCCCTCTAATGCCGAGCAAAAACCCCCAATATATATTAAACATAGTCCCAGTCTCTTCCAACCTAACTAGCCACGTTCTACGTGCTGTTCATTGCAACTCTTTGGTTAGGGTCAGTCTAATAACAATTAAAGGCATCTCAAATGTATGCCCTATTCGCTATGTTTCGGCTGTGAACGCTATCTCTGAAAGTAACGTGTTTCAACATTTTTACGCACTATTCGCTGTGCGTTACGTCTAAAGTATGATTCTAACGCCCGCTGAAAATATAGCTCATAATCTGCTTGAGGGTCGTAATAATGCATACGATAGCAGAACTATTATGTTGACCCACAATGCTTTGCAACACCATCTTAAAAGAGAGGGTTATCAATATATTTTAACTTTCTAGTCATCGTAATAAATGTTTTATAATTATTGTTTTGTGTAACGAAACGAATCAACACAGAGCTAGAACTAAACACGCGAAGTTTAAGTTCAACGAGTTATTTCAAATCATTTTGTAATACTATTGGTTTATCGCGCCGCACTTTGGGCGTCAATTGTAACACTATATGATCAATCACCCCGCTTTGGGCGTCGATTGAAACACTACTGATTAATTCCCTGATATAATGCTGTGATAATTTATAGGTTGTCTAAAGCTCCGTGATCGAGCGCCTATCACCACTGTACGGAAAAATACCGTTTAACCAGCTGTCTATAGCTCCGTGTTCGAGCACTAATTAAATCGGTATATTAATCAAATTGAAGAAAGAGAAATATTGATGGCTGTTATTTCAAACACGGCTTATTTATATTACACCTGTTAATTACTTGTACATATTTCAATTAAATGTTTTATACCACTGCACACTTGTGATATTGATGTGACTTATTTTATACTGTGTTAGACTGACTTGTGCGTGAGCGGGATCTCGGTGTAGATGTTTGGATCCCGGAGATGCCTTAAACATACGCACAATGGCTTATATAGAAAGAGTCCTGGCGACAGGTTTTGTGAAGGTTAGCTTCTTATTGGTATAGAGACATGGCGTCTTCTTCCAAATACTATGAAGTTGTTCCTTTTAACAATAATTGACGCAGTTATTCTTTTAACAAGAAAGATGGTATGAAAAATATATTTTAGTGGTGAAATCCTTTTCACATTGTTTCTGAGAAGCACGTGTTTCTTCATGGATGAATCTTAAAAGGATACTCTACCTATATTACTTTAAATAAAATTTACCTTCAGCCATGACTTTTTACATAATTTAGATTAATCCAAACCAATATCATTACAATTTATATCTCCTTGTATCTCGCTTTGTAGACGCATGCGCACTGATTGGGTGAGTCAGTTTTGAAATTTGATTGGTTCTTTCACGCAGATTTTATGGGGCATCGCGGACAGAGATTGTTCTACTAGTGCCGAGTGACCAACGCAGTGATTGGTCTAGAGCCCACCACGTGACCACAAGCCCGAGCTCTTGTCTTCGTGTGAAGCCGCAGTAAGTTGTTATGGCTCGTTTCGACCCCCGCCATATTTAGTTAGTACAGTAGAGAGAGAGAGAGAGAGAGAGAGAGAGACGAGGCTACCTCAACAGTAGATGTCTAACTCCAAACAAACTCTCCGAGCCGGGGCTTCGCCCGCCCATCTGATCGAGCACACAAACTGGAAATAAAAAGAATCAGGGAATACGGAGTTAAATATTTACTGTCTTGTAAGAAGTATACACACACACAGACAAAACAGGGGGGAGGGGGGTTTGGGTACACTTCCTTCACTATAAAATGACGCCCAGGTTGTAACTGATCTCACCTGCGAGGTTTTTGTTGGGTTCGAATCCAACAGAGTGTCTTATGAATATAAAAACAAAAGATTCTGCGACTCACACCACGATATTTCTGATTGGAGGCAGTTCTGGAGCTTCAAAATAATCCTCCATTATCTTAGAATGGTCTGTTGTTGTTTAGCACTGCGTCTTACTACCCGTTCGGGTTATACGACTGTGTACTGATTACGCTTATGGTGTTAGGGATCAGGAAGGTTATGTCTGGAGGAATTGCACTCGCCTTTGCGTGGAGGGAGAGTATAAAACCATTTAGGCTTGTCAGTCTAGTTTATTGCGAGATTAGCGCCTTAGACCATGTGGTCACCTAAGTGGGTAAATGCCCTCTTGTAGTTCTGTAAAATGATGAATTTATTTGTCAGAGGAAAGCTAGATTTATTTTTCTAAAACAGTGTACTTTTATCTTAAAATTGAGACATTTCCCGCTAAATGTCCTCGAAAATGAGCACTCTTCAAGAATGTTTTTTCAAAATTTTAAAAACTAAAGATACAAGGTTTTCAATCGTTTATGGACGTGCTGTGACCTTTCATCTCCGTTTTAGTGCGAACCGTATTTTTAATTAACAAACCACTTATTAAATAACGCGAGGTTTCTGAACGTTTAGCAACAATTATCAGATTTCCGGAAGGTTATTGTAGTAATCATTAATACTATATTGATAGTAATATTTTAATAGCCTTATAAATATTTCATTGTGTTCACCTCATATTAGTGTATATTTGTACCAAATTTCAGCCTCGTACATTAATTACTTTACTCCAACAATGACGCGCAAAAAGCATAAAATATCAAGTTTGACCTCTTATTATTCAAGAACTGTAATTATTTGAAATCAGTGAATCGGTATTTATAGATTATGATCAAACACTTGTTAGGGTTGTGAAATACAATTGTTACTGTCGAATGACAGTATGGTTTGGTTTGTAACTTCCGCGCAGGAGCAACCAAGTGTTAGGAAAGTGAACTTTTGAACAAACAAACAAAACAAGCTCGATAGTCGATACAGACGCTAGTCTACCGCCAAGTTTGTCCGAACACGCTGTATGTACCAGAGTTGTTCCTCCCGTCAACAAAATATGACGAGAGGAAGAGAAAACGATGTGATGAACCGTCAACTCTGCGTCGGACAGGAAATTGAGCTATTTGACGACTCAAAGGACCGGAAATGGCCGCCATAGTTTGGTCGTGACGTGCTTCTTCTTTCAACATTTCCGCTCCGCTCCGTCTTTTGTTTCGCCCGTCATCTTCCGCCACGCCGGACAATCCCATTATATCGATATGAATCGACCCCTCGCGTTGCTTGTGACGTCATACCGGAGCTCTCGAGACGTCCAATTAGGAACGACGGTGGTGTCTGCGATGTGTTGATGTTCTTTTATTGATCGAGGCTTCTAAACGACACAAAGTGATAATTTTGTTGCGTGACAGAAAGTCCGATAAGACATGACCATTATCAAACCATTATTTCAAGTCACAGTTGAAAGTAGTTCCAAGCGATAGCTTATCTAATTGTTGTGTTTATACTAATTTGCAATGTGTCATTGTTGTTTAAAACTAACATCGTAATAAAAACAGTTTAAACACCTTTTAAAAACAGTATTCTTCTAAGTCATAGGTAGGCAAACTTTTCTCCCCGAGGGCCGCATGCGACAAAAATATAAATTTACTAAATAATGAACTTTATTTCCACACAAAAATACATTTATCAGTCACGTGACTACCGTAATAACCGAAGATAACACGTAACATTATAAACGAGCTTGCTCATTCGTTCACATGTTCGAAAACACGAACTGATTATGTATTTAATTTGTCATTTTTTGTTAGTAAAATCACGTAAGTTTTAAGTTTGTGTGCGGGACGCGCAAAATAACGTTGTGGGCCGTAGTTTGCCCACGGCTGTTCTAAGTAATTATGATGGAGGAGAGTAAAATGTATGTGCCAGCAATCGTCGGGAAATAGAATGGAAAACTATTTCATTGTTGCTGGTAGCTTACACTGTCTGTCAAGTGTGTTAACCTCTTACCTAACATGGTTATTAAAAGTTTTAATTTAGAAAGGAGAACGTTATAAAAACACGAGTTTTATTGCGAGCTGCGCCATTACAAGACTCTCTAGTCGTCAATCTTTGCCCCGTGATCTCTTCTGAATCAAATCAAGCAAATGGAAGTCGCATCGCCCCTTGCGGCCGTTTGTGGTACTAGAGTTATGGCGGCTGTCTTGTTCAGATTCCAGTCCTCTCTTCGGATAACGTCTTCACATTAACTTGATGGAAGAAGAAAATGTCGTGCTTGAAAGATAAACCTCGCAGCTTTTCTTGGGAAAAAAAACAACCCCAACACCAAACAAACAAGCAACAAGAATTGGTTTTGAGTTCGTTACTTTCGTTTTTATGGATGTATAATGGTAGGTTGAGTTGGAATGAGGGGGGGTAAAGGTTTGTTGGAAGAGGGAAGTAGGGGTTAACTCTTTTCAAACATTATCTCTCCTTTATAAAATTGATTGCAAGAATACGAACATTTAGATTGAACATTTCAAAGTTCTGCTTTGATTGGTACACGCTGGCATTATATTATTTAGTTTCTAGATAATTAAAACAAAACAAAAGTCAACCTTTGCGTTCATTTATTTAAAATATTTATAGATTTTACTCATAAATAATATTGAAATCTGACACAAGAAGTCTTTCAAACTCTAACTACTCTATTTTTTTATTACTTTTTCAATCTAAATTTGAACGTAGAGAATTAAAAACCAAATTGTGAAATTAATATTTCTTGGTAAAAAAAATTATTTAGTTATTTAAAAAAAAATATAGACTTAATAGAATGGTACTAAACGTATTAGTTTTCTTGTAGTTGCAGTGAAGACAAACTAAAAGGGTTTATTACCCAAACTTACATGTTATACCTTAAAGTTAGTATAAGTAGGGGAAATTTTTATGTCCTTTACATAACACCATTTCGTATCAAAGAAATAGATTAAATGTAATGAATTGCGCCATAATGGGCGTTTTATTCATTAATAATTTTAAATTCAGAAGTAGTAAATTTGTGATTATAAAGTCTCCCAGCGTTTACGAATAAACAGACGCCAAGAAAAATGTATATGCCTGCGCAATTTTATTTTTATCTCTAGTATTATTTATAATACAACAATTACATTAATCCATTACTGTCGAATAAGATTAACTATGTATCTTTGTAGAGCCACTTGGCACAGTTTCTATTTATATTTTCTATGTGTTTTGAACGTTTGGGGAGTCGTCAAAAGCATTTTTTGTATTCACAAAGTGTTCGTATAAACAGTATATTCCTTTGCAGCCTTCACAAGGTAGGATCATAGCAGTAGTAATTTATTACATCACAACAATTGGTAAGAGTTGTCAGATGCTGAGCTCTAGCGGACTCTTTAGCAGACATACGAGAATGTAGTACGTGACATTGCTAAGAGATGGCACTACTGGTAGCATTGTTTTACTTTTCACGTGCCACCCTTCATCAGCTGATGTCGCACATTCAAACACTTAGTTCAGAATACATCTAAAGATATGTGTTGAGATGGAATTAAAATACACATGAGTTTGCAATTGAATATATATTGCTTCATTTACCTAAACGCTATAATTCTCATTTTGAGGGTAGATGAATATAAGATTAAATATACCTGGATGTGATCGATCAGTGTTTACTGTCAGCAGTGTAGTAATATGCGATTTTCTAGAGTTAAAATTATTATTTTATTTGCAAAATACAAACTAAATTAATATTAATAACAACGTTATACTTATCCCATTTGTACCGAGTATTTGAACCAAGTGCACTGGGAAAGGGTGTAGGGAGAATATAATTTCAAGGGGGGGGGGGTTGACGGAGTTAAAAATCGTTACGACATGATGTATACTAAACCCTTAGACAGTGGCTCCCAACCAGTGTGCCGCCAAAATGTCCTAAGATTTCAATTGAAACTAAACATCTCGTAATAAATCTACTACTAACTCAGTTTAATTCAGTTTTAAGCCTCCCAAAGCGTATGATTTTAGGTTTCCCTTGAAAAGACAATTGTGGCCGTCCAGTTTCTATCTGAATATTTCTTGGAGAATATCTGAGCGATGAAACAATGATTCTGAGCCACACGAAGCGACATCCAACAGCCAAACATCCCGTTGAGTCTCGATAAACATCTGATCGATGAAACAATTATTCTGAGCCAGACGAAAGCGACATCCAACAGCCAAACATCCCGGTGAGTCTCGATAAACACCTGAGCGATGAAACAATGATTCTGAGCCACACGAAGCGACATCCAACAGCCAAACATCCCAGTGAGTCCCGATAAACATCTGAGCGGTGAAACAATAATTCTGAGCCAGACGAAGCGACATCCAACAGCCAAACATCCTGGTGAGCTCCAATAAACGTCTGGGTGATGAAACAATGATTCTGAGCCAGACGAAGCGACATCCAACAGCGAAACATCCCAGTGAGTCCCAATAAACACCTGAGCCAGACGAAGCGACATCCAACAGCCAAACATCCCAGTGAGTTCCCATAAACCATCATCCCAAAAGCCAAACATCCCAGTGAGTTCCCATAAACATCTGAGCGATGAAACAATGATTCTGAGCCACACGAAGCGACATCCAACAGCCAAACATCCCAGTGAGTCCCAATAAACATCTGAGCGATGAAACAATGATTCTGAGACACACGAAGCGACATCCAACAGCCAAACATCCCAGTGAGTCC